>PVKS010003264.1:0-36206 GCA_004027875.1 Aplodontia rufa | reverse complement strand
CAGTCCCCACCTCCACAGATTTTTAAAGTATGAAAAATTCTGAATTTCAATAGTTTTAGGTGAACAATTGTGCACATGTGAAAAATTCTTCCATTTTTATGATGGTCAGCACCTAGGACAGTTTTTCAGATGTGTCCATCTTTTTCTGTTCTCAATGTACTTTTAAAAAATTTTTTATTAAGGAGTTGAATTATTATACAATCATAAATGCATATAAGGTAATGATATGATATGCATTTGTTGAGGAACAATTACCCCCTCATTGCCCAGAGCCTCAATGTACTTTTCATTCATGGCTCAATATGCAACCTGCCTTCCCAACACCAAAAGATTTTCATCATTGTACTTCATCCCTAGATAGTGGTTGCAGACACAATGTGAATTTGTGTTTTGTTGTTTTTAAAAGTAATGTATTTCAATATATTTGGAACCTTTCTTTGATTATAAATGTTATATAGAATGTAAAATTTGTGAATATATTTAGAAATAAAGAAAATTATTTAAAAGATAAAGATTATTCACAATTCCACTAATAAAAGTTTATATGTGATCTAATCTTTTTAGCATGTCAATATATGTGCACATAAATTCACACATATGAATTCACAGATTAACACAATAGTATATGTTTATGTATCTATCTTACTTTGCAGGGTTATTCATTATTTTCTGTTAACTAATAGTATTTTGTGTCAGATTACTTTCTCTGGGGAGCTTTCCTTGGAGTCTTTACCAGAATAGGCAATTCGTGTTCTTTTGTGTGTATCGAAGCATACCATACTTTATACAGCGAGTATGCTATTTGTTTACTTGTTCTCTCCACCACCAAAGGGTAGATGCTTGCTAGCAGAGCTATGTCTTATGCTTCATTTAATCCTTAAAACCTGCTACACTGCTTAGTACATACCACTTAGTGGTTAATGTCGTATTGCATGGGTGAATGATATAAACTAATACTTATATAATGGTTTAGATTCAAACTCTGCATTTAGAATCATCTTTGAACACATTAGACCTTATATACTTTGAAAAATTGTTGATTTTTTCAACTTTAGCTTCTTAATATATGATGTAGGAGTAATTAATAAAATCTACACTCCATGGTCCTGCAAGTTAATGGTGTTAATAGAGGTAAACATATAGTCCAATAGTTTGGCTCCTGGTAATCACTGGGCATATCTTATTATTAATTTCTACATCATTACTATATAAGTAGTTACTTTGTAATAAAAACATGATTTTCTTTTCATTTTTCATTCTTATTTTCTTAGAAAATTTTTCCTATCCTCATATGACTTTTTTACTTATATTTAAATTTTGAAGTTAACCTTTGAAGTAGACTCTTCATTTATTTTAATTTATCTTTGTGTGTGACATAATATTATGCCCACACATGTGAAACTTAAAATAGGCTATCATTTCTTCTCCTGTTGTTATTTGACCAATCTGTATGGCATTATTTTCTGATAATCCTTTGTTATATGCAAAGTTTTCAGGTCTTGTATGGTGTGTTACATTCTTAGTTCTAGTTTCCTGCTCTGCTCCTTGACTTCTTGAGTCACAATTTCATAGATGTAATAAATGTCATCACCAAATTGAGCATTATGATAGTTTCTATGTATTTTTTTAATCTTATATTCTCTAGTTTACTCTTGGAACTCTTTTTTTTAAGAATTATTTTGATAAATTTCCAAAGAAATGTTACTGTAAGCTTGATTGGAAATGTATGAAACCTATATGAGAACCGAGAGAACTAGTCACTTGGTCTATTTAATCTTCTGATGTTGAACCAAGATTTATTAATCACCTGAGACACATCTGTCTGTCCCAGATTTGAATTTCTGAGTTTAGGGCTATACTCAAAGGTCTATAAATGTTTTTTTTTTTCTTTCACTTGTGAAAATGTGTGTGTGTGTGTGTGTGTGTGTGTGGTGTGTTTCCACAGATGATCTCTTTTTCATGGCAGCTTCATGACTTAAATTTCAATTACTGATTTCCTTTTTGATTAGGGGATTATTGTTACACACAGTAATTGGGCTCATTCTGATAAAGTCATACATGCCTGAGTTTGATTTACTCCATTCATCTTAGTCCTTGCCCTCCTCTTTTCCTTCCCATCTGGCCTATCCTGCACTCCTTCTTCTACTCTACTGATCTTCCTTTCACTAATCTATGTATTTATTTCTGATTGTTCCATTTCACATATACATAATGGTGGAATTCTCTGTGGCATATTTACATACACACATAGCATGATTTTTGTTAAATTCATTCTGCATTTGTACTCACTAATTTGTACAACAAATTTTCTTTTACTCCAGGTATTTTCTATGCTTGTAATAGATTCTAAATCATGAGTTTCTTTTATTGTTATGATTGTTTTCTCAAAACAAGCTGGGGAATGTTGTATCAGTCTCTCTGCCAGATGTCATTTTTTTTTTTTTTGAGAGTGAGAGACAGTGTGAGAGAGAGAAAGATAGAACCAAATTTTATTTAGTTTTTCATGTGGCTCTCATCGCTCAGACACTCCATTGTGTACGTGGTGCTGGGGTTTGAACCCACATCCTCACGCATGCCAGGCAAGTGCGGTGACCACTGAGCCACCACTCCAGGCCCCAGATATCTTTCTTTGTGCACTGTACAAGTACTGGAGATGGACTAAGAAATTCCACTTACTCAATTATTTTCTGGAAACAAAATACAAGTAAGAGAGACACAGGCATATGAACTAATTATCCTGACAGAACTGGAAACATTTGTGGCTCCCTATGAAAGAACTGAGTAATACAACCCAGGGAGGAGGCAACTGTCCAACAATATCACTTTAGCTAAACTCATTTGGGAGCATAAAATAGTAAGAGTATTTAGTCATCAAAGAATAATTTCTTCAAAATGGTTCTTTGGAACATAACAATATTATTTGTGAGTTCAATTTAGGCAATAAAGCATTAACCTTTATTAAAAATAGTTTTATTTGCCCAATTCTTGTACAAAACTGTTAGGATTAATTTATTCTAAAAATTTCATTTTTACACCATTGCCTGTTACTAAGCAGATATGAAAGGAAAAAAGATGAACAAAAAACAATTTATTTTACAGAAAATAATTTGAGGGAGGGATCCAATTATCATTAGTTGGATATTTATCTTTAAAATATGAAATTATATATGTACATATGGTTTTGTATTACATAGTATAGACATAATCTCTTAGTTCAAAGTTATTTCTAGCTTATTTAGTGTAATTGGCTATAGCATAATTTTTAAAATCAAATATTTAAAAAAATCATCAAAACCATACTTTATAAAATTTATTTTACAGCAGTTTATTAAGAATATCAGTTCTTGAGGCTGGAGCGGTGCCTTGGCAGTTACAGCACTTGCCCGGCATGCGTAAGTACACGGATTCAAATCCCAGCATCCCAGAACACAACTAAGTGTCAGAGCAATGAAAGCCATGTGAAAAACTCAATAAAAAATTGATTATCTCTCTCTCTCTCTTTCACTGTCCTTCTCTCTAAAAAAAAAAAGAATATCAGTTCTTTTAAAATTACCAAACATATGATTTTATCTTTCCTATTTCTTACCAATTGCACAATCATCAGTGCTTCTACTTATAATAGCTATTACTTCTTGGAACTCTGGAATAATGTGGGTAAAAAAGACCATTTTTTCTTTCATTAAAGAATGTTGTGAGTAAGTTCATTGCCATAATCCAAGGCTTTGAAAATTCTGAGGTAGAACAATTACTGGTTGTTCCTGAGTGATTCTTAAGGAAACGGCAGAAGAACATTGGCATAACTCACAATAGAATTCTTTGACTTATGTGGGAAATCAAGAATTCCTACAAAATTACTAAAGTGCCCTTAGCAAATATAATATGTCTGAGCTACCTGAAATAAAATCAGCAACCAGATTGGGGTAGCTTCCTTGAACCTCTGACTTCTCTGACATTCATTATCTGCAGGGGGATAGATCTACTGATACATGTACTTACCCTTATGCTATAAAACTGTGTAACTAAAATAGCATATCAGTGTATTGATTTACAATTATTATTCATGCTATTGTATTACTGTCCCTATACCCCTTTCAGTGCCCATGCCAGTTCCATGTTTGTGAAATACTAGTATAGAGAACAACAACTTGTAAATAAATGTATGCTGTTCTATCAGTCTTTTCTCTGCCTCACCTCCAATCCAATGAAAACTTAGAGTCAGACTGGACTACAGGGCAGATCCTTTTCTTATAGCTTTGATTATTTTTTTTAAAAGGGAATAGATTTTAAGAGAGCAGCCAATGAGTAATTTTTTTTTCAATTTCTAGAGTCTTTTGTTCCATATATTTTTCAGGCTAAGCCTTGAACTTCTAAAGTCGATTTTACATGCATGATCTCCAAAGGAAACAGTCTAAACAAAAGACATAAAATCTGATGTTATGCTTGACCATTAACCTTCTCTAATAGCACAGCAAAAATCCCATCCTGTTGTAGGAGAGCAGCAACTATCTTATAGCACTCCCCCAAAACATGACCAATTCATATCAGTGCTCTCTATCTTTGATCACGGGGAGGGAGGGATTTTAGTCTTTCTCTATAGTCCAATATACACTCAAACAGATACAAGGTGGCACAGTCAACTGGATTTCAGGCCAGACATGGTGAGTGTCAAGGATGGAGATAAGGTACGCTGGGACAAAGGTGAGGGTGGTATGTCTAGATTCACTTTTCCCCCTGACATCATTAGATAAATACAAGACCTATAGCCGTAGAGCTTCACCACAGATAACTGAGTTAATGATGTACGTTGCAGAGCTTCTTCTCCCTTTGTGCAATTAAGTTCAATGAGGAAAACGAATCTCTAAAACCAAAAGCCATTTTAATGTCTACTCCACCTAATGAGAGAGGAAGTTTCTTTAGGGGTCAGAGCTTTGTAAGAGGATTCTTGACAATTAAGATCAGGACCACAAGCTTTTCAAATAGCTCTTTCTCTAGGATGAGACCATCACAATTCAGAAAAGACAAATCTTTGTCAAGGAGACTTGTGCTGCCTTCCAGAGAGCATAAAGCAGTGGTTGTACCTTTATCTGGATATTATTCACTCTGTCCTCTGTCCTATAGGTGTTTTATTAGCACTTCAACAACTCTAGTTAGAGCAACTCGTCTTGATATTTTTGTCATCAAGCACATTTCCTGGCAAATAGCAAAATCCACACAGTATTAGTTGAATCTTATTAAACTAAATTGCATTTAAATAATCTAATCTTGGTAAGAATTTTCACTCTCTGAGTGGGTGATTGATATTTCTCTTCCTGAGGTTAGTATTAGTTTAAAAGAATATTATTTATAAAATATTCAAATAATTCAGGTTGAATGTAATAAGTGAAACACATAAAATATAAAATTACAATTATGAGATTGTTCATTATCCTTTATAAAAATCATGTGAACAAACTAAAATGTTGTAGTTATTCTCCCTTTTATAAAGTGTTTGATTTTGCCAAGCATGGTGTGATTTATAGACCCTACCCATGTTTATATTCATCAATTTATGGTGTTTGTTTTTTTGATGTTTTGGATATTTTTAATAAATTTGCTATGCCTGATTATGTAAAAATTATTTTATACACAAATGGCTTCATTTTTTTGAATAAATACCTAGGAGTATAAATGCTCTGTAACATGTAAATATACATGTAATTGCTTAATATAAATATGATAGAAACAAGCTATTTTTCCATTTTTCATTTACTGGCATATATTTTTATTTGTAGTCATTATTTCATGGCTTGTGCTAAATTTACTTTGAATGATATTGAAATGACATCTTTTTTTAGTTTTGTATTTGTCTCATAATTTTTCCTTTTGCTTGTGCTCTTTCTGTGTATTTCTATCTTAATATATTTTGTAGAAAACAACATATTTTTAAATTTCTAAAATTAAAAAAATCCATAACAAGCTTCTTTTTAATTGAGACATTTAATGCATTTAAATTTAACCATGGTCATTCTTTTATTCTGAAATCTTTGCTTTTTTATTTCTTACTTTCTTTTATTTTTTTTCCTGTCTTCCTTTCCTTAATGTAATTTAAGTCATATTATTGTTTTAAAAGTTGTTTATTATATTTTATTCCTATGGACACTTGGCTGAAATTCAGACCCATTTTAAAATTTAATTTTACTCCTTCTTATTATTTATGCTTTCTCTAACAGGTCCTGTAAGAGGCCAATTCAGAATTAGGACTTATTTTATTGCTGTTTTTGTGGAGACTTATAATTTGTTCCAGATCTAAGCAATAACCATCTCCAGTGAAGGACAATCATTGGTTTCTCTAACCAATTAAGCCTGGCGACTTCTGTATGCCACATTGATGATATGCTTTCCAGTCTTCTTTTAGTGTTAGTTGCATAAATTTTTGATTCCTCTCAATATTAAGAAAATAATTTTAGAACAATTGGTTATGTAGTATCTATCCCCAAGAAATATCCATAAGGGAGATGAAGAGTTGTCTAGAAAAAGGAAAGCAACTGATAAGTTTTCTATTACCAAGTGAGTGTCTACTTTGAAGTCTTGTTCCTCATGGATAACTCTGGGAGTCAGTTTAGACCATGTGACTTAGAGATAAATAGCTGAAAATTTGTAAATTTACATCTATTAATTAGTAGTGAGGGTTGTTCCAGGTGGGTTATATATATCTGTCACTTCTACAATGTTCAGTGCAGAGAACGCCTACTTATGAAATCCCAACTTAAAGAAATTTAGATATTGGCAGTTGGAAGTCAAAGTAGCTGGTAATGAAATGTTAAATCTCATGAGGGGAGGGTGGGTATCAGAATCACCCTTTAGAATAACCAGTAATTTTTAATAAATCAGTTTGCCAGGTCACTGTATCTCACATGGAGAGCATTTAATCTCACTTATCCAATGAGAGTAGGTTATTTTCTATTTTGGTTCCTTTTCTTACTCAAAGAGCTGTTTATCTTGCATTTACCCCAGGATTTATTTTTACATTATTCTTCCTTGAATTCTATTAGTGATTATTCTGTTTATTTGTAATGGAAGATTTCACTTCATCATTTGGGTCAAACATTATTTTCAAAAATGATCTTTTCCTTCTAATTCCATTAATACGTTCTGTTTCAGGCCAGTATTTTGACTGCTTAATTCATATATTAAGTTTCTAGCCTTAAGGCTGGGCACTCTGTCATCTCCAAGAAACTTTTCCTAATGCTCCTTTCTTGACCTTCTCTTTCCCCAGCAGGAGAAAGATATCCCTCTTCAACTTCTTTTTCCTTTTAGCAACACAATTAACATGGTTATAAAAAACTCATCCCAAGAATTTAGTATTTTAAAAATGTTATTTTGCTTACAAGTCTGCATTTGGGCTTGGCACGCTTCACTAAGTGCCTGCTAGGAAGTCTGGGAAGATAGCAGGTAGAAGACGTTGAAGGTTTGTTCACTCTCTGGTGGTTGATCAGAGTCAGTTAACACTCAGCTGGGTCAACTGGGTGGCACATCTGCACACAGTCACCCTGTGTAGTCTATCTAGGCTTCCTCTCTGTATAGGGGTTGGCTTTCAAAAGCAAACACTAAGTGAGACAGATAGGGAAAGAGACAGAATTGATAAGGAGAGAGGGAGAATAAACTCCAGCAAAAACCATAATCTTTTATGACCAAGATTGAAAAGATTCCAGGGTTATTTCCATGATATTCAATTCATGGAATCAGTAACAAAGCCGTACTCAGTTACAAGGGGAGAAGAAACAGACTTCTCTTGACGTGAAGTACCAAGTCTCTGGAAAAAAGTGTGGGACTGAAAATATTTCTGGAGCCACTTTTGGAAAATACAGTGTCTCAACATCATACTATATTGCATCCCTCCACATCCACCTGAATAGAGGGAGAACTGTGAGAGCATCATCTTCTTATTCTTGCATATATTTGTTGTTCAAATAAATTAATAAATGTTTCCTCTACTTTACTTTATGCACGTGAGATATTATAAAGAGAGAGGAGTAAGGAAGGATACATTGAAGGAGAGGGGGGCCTCCAAGACTTGAACTAGTTAGCAACAAAAGGCACGGGTTACCCGATCTCGGATCTGTTTGGTCTTCACACTGTAGACAATGGGGTTCATCACAGGAGGGAACAAAAGATACACAAAACCCATGACCACCTGGGCCAGGTGGGGTGCCTTCTTTCCAAAGCGGTGGATGATGGACAAGCCAATCATGGGCGTGTAGAAGAGAAGCACGGCACAGATATGGGAAACACATGTGTTAAGAGCTTTGAGTCTCTCAGCCCTGGAGGCAATGGATAGCACTGTTTGCAGGATCAGGGCATAGGAGAAGAGGATCAGCAGTGAGTCTACCCCCACTGTGGAGACAATAACAAACATTCCATAGATGCTATTGGCCTTGATGTCTGCACAGGCCAATTTCATCACTTCTTGGTGGAGACAATAGGAATGTGAAAGGACTGGGGAACCACAATAGGGGAATCTTTTGAGCATAAAAGGCAAGGGAAAAATGAGTGCTATGCTACGGCCCAGAGATGCCAGGCCAATTCTACCAATGACCGTATTGGTGAGAATGGACGCATAGTGCAGGGGGCGGCAAATGGCCACAAAACGGTCAAAAGCCATAGATAATAGCACAGAGGACTCCAGGAAGGACAAGCAGTGAATAAAAAAGAGCTGGGCAAAACAAGCATCATGGCCAATGTCTCGTGCCCCAACCCAAAAGATACCCAGAACTGTAGGGAGGGTGCAGAGGGACAGCCCCAGGTCAGTCAGAGCCAGCATGGACAGGAAAAGGTACATAGGCTCATGGAGGGAGGGCTCTGTTTTAATGATGAAAAGAATTGTGCAGTTTCCCAGGATGGAAACCAGATATAAGAAGCACAGTGGGATGGAGATCCAGATGTGCAGGTGCTCCAGCCCAGGAATGCCACTCAGCAGGAAGGAAGAGGACATACTGCTGCTGTTTCTCAGGGATCCCAGTGAAATCATATTTGCACAAAGGGGAGAGTTTGATTCTCTCCAAAATCCTGACATGACTTGTTGGAAGTGCTGTTGATTGTACCTTGAATGAGAAATTGAATGAGAGAGAAATGAGAAACGGGCAGAGAGATCACACACACACACACACACACACACACACACACACACACACAAAGAGAGAGAGAGAGATTAGAATTAAATAGATCTGAAACTGTACAGCTGTTTCACTCTTGTCTCTGGCTTCCTCTCATCATCATTTTGGGGGAAATATTTTGTTGTCTTGTAGTTTCAATAAGAAAGAAAATTAAAGATCTATTCATACTTCCAGGTGCCTATAATCTTAGCATCTCAAAGCTGAGGCAGGAGAATTGCAAGCTCAAAGCCAGCCTCAGCAACATAGTGAGACCCTGCCTCAAAATAAAAAAAAATAAATAAAAATAAAAAAGGCTGGGGATGTGGCTCAGTGGTTAAGTAACTCTGGGCTCAATCCCTGGTACCAAAATAAAATAAAATAAAAATATAAAAATTAAATAAGAAAAAAATGGAATTGTAAAGTGACTTTATAAGGTTGTGCAAATTTTAAGAGCTAAACTGAGTGAGTTGACTGATCCCTGGCCTTTTAAAGGTATGTATGTGTGTTTCTAGAAGGGGGTCTCCCTAGGTTGCCCAGGCTGGTTTTGAGCTTTGACCTCCTAGACTGAGCTCTGCTTCAGCCTCCTGTATAGGTGTATATGAGACTACAGGTGTTTGCCATCTTGCTCAGCTTTGGACTTTTTATTAGGCTCAGTCAATGGGATACACCCAGGAGAAAGGCTCATGGGAGGAATGAGACCAATTTCCTTCCCGTGGCTCTGTGGGCAGCAGTGGCTGCATTCTTCTGAATGCCGTGGTTTTTATTGGAGACTTTTCTTCTACAGCAACTTATTCCTTGGGTGTTAGTAATTGCCCTGTTGGTGCTTTCAGGGTAAGGAGTAAAAATACCTTCCCTACTCTTAATGGCCATATTAACTTTGCCTACACCTCACATACCTTTTTTCTGCCTGGTGCCTTACTAACATCGCAAATTTTCTTTAATCTTCTTTTTCTTTCCCTTGATTTGCTTTGTTATTTTGCTATTCTTTGATTTTTTTCTTTCTCTTTGCTGTTTTGTTTAACAGCAAATAAAACTCCTAACCCTGGACAAAGAGAAGCCCTTCACTCACCTCCTTGGGTCCTCCCAACACAGAAGGTGATGCGTACTTCTGAAAGTTCACGAATGCGGCCCAGCTCACAACTCTGGAGTGAACTGGAGCGTGTATGGTGGCTGTTTGTGAAGCTAGTCCTGATGGCTACTGTAAGAAACCAAAGCCCTGTTCCTCCACTTAGGAGGAAGAGATCATTTGCCAACTGAGGCTTCTTGACATCTAGAGCAGTGATCTCCCTACTGAAACATGAACTCAAAGAGGGCATGGGCTTTGCTTCCTTAATCTCTACAAAGCCTGTGCTTAGCATATGCCCTGGCATACAGCAGGTGCTCAGCATTTTTTCTTACATGAATAGAATTTAATATGATTTAGTTAAATATTAGTAACTTGGGGACTGTGGCTGTAGCTCAGTGGCAGAGTGCTTGCCTAGCACATGTGAGTTCAATCCTTCACACCACGAAAAAATGAAAATAAAAACCAACAAATATTAGTAATTTGGGACATTTTTAATCTCCTTTAAAACTCCTATGAATTGGGGCTGGAGCGGTGGCTGAGCGCTTGCTCGGTATGCATGAGTACACGGGTTTGAACCCCAGCACCATGTATACAACTAAGTGTGAGAGCAATGAAAACCATGTGAAAAACTCAGTAAAACATTTGATTCTCTCTCTTTCACTGTCCTTCTCTCTTAAAAACAAGAACAAAAACAAAAACACTCCTGTCAATGGTGTTCTTATGATAGTGCCATTTTATAGATGAGGAAATAGAGGCTTAAAGAAAATTATGAACATGTCTAAGAGCAGAGAGATTGTAAAAAGCCAAAATGGAATTTGAAGCAAGAGCCAATTTTTCTGAGTTGAGACTCTAATCAGCTGTTACACACTTTTCTAATAAATGAGAATTCAATGTAAAATAGCAGCAGTTAGTATAAAAACCAAAGTTTAATAGATCTTTAAAACTACTGACACCTGACTCTCTATCTCAGTTAATAAATAAACGGATTGGGGATGTAGCACAGTGACAGAGCACTTGCCTTGAATGTGTGAGGCCCTGGGTTCTGATCCCCAGCACTGAAGAAAAGTCACAAATGAAAAATTAGATTTGAGAAATATGCATAAATACATAGAGACAGTTAGTCTTCCACTCCAGGGTCATTAACGGTCACTGTCATTAACTCACTGTCCACTTGAAGGTGAGATTGGCTTTCCTGATAAGTTCTTCAGCTGCTGCTGTGGCATGATCAGTCTCTTAATTATTCACCACAGTGGATTCAGAAAAGCCAGGATCAACTTACCTGCCAGAAACAGACAAGTTACTTGGTAGTTAAAGGCATAATTTGTTAAAGGCAGAAAACATTTTTGACATTACAATGAAGTAGAGTGGTGAAGAAGGAAGAGACACGATTCCCCATGAACATCTACCTCTTGCCAGGCACTACACCATGACCACCGCAAAAGCGATCATATCAAGGTGTTGGAAATCCTTGCAAGTTAGTGTTCTTACCTTGACTTACAAATGTGGAAAGAGAAGCTTAGAGAATGTGCTAATGTGTCTAAAGTCATACAGCCCATCAGTGAGGAAGCTGGACTCAAACTTAAATTTCTGAAACTCCAAACAACACACCAAACATTGAAAGAAAGTTAAGTTAATGAACCAGCTGTTTAAGACAACCTTGCAGTGCGTGGAGGTTAAGTGACAAAAGAGAGAGAAAGAGATATCAAGAATCTGTGGTTTCCACCTTCTGTTTGTGATAAACTGAAGACAGATTGTCATTGGAACTGGAAGTTGTGCTTTTTTGTGGGGATGAGTGGGGGCAGAACAGGAACTAGACAGAGAATTCTGAGAATAAATTAGAGGAGGGTACCTGGAAATAAAAGAAAACCTAGAACAATGAAGATGAGAGACATCTGCTTGGAAAACATCACCTTTTGTTTTAGCCTGTTGGCCAGAAAGATGCTGGTAAGATAATTATTCTAAGTGCTTCTTATTAAATATTTTCAGAGTATTTCAGGTTTGGAGAAGATGTCATTGTTTCTAATTTAGTATGAATGTAATTATCAGAGGTAGTATGGGATGGGTTACTAAACTTAATTCATTGATTTTCTGCCTCAGTTGCTCTGCTTGGATTTTTTCTGAAGAGTCTTGAACAAGTTTAATGACTGTTCTGATTCTATTCATATTCTGTAGTCACTCATGAAAGTGTCCTTTTGTGTCACATATAAGGTTTTCTTCCAGAGGATCAGATTTTTCTTACTTATTTAACCCTTTGCTTTTTAGCAGCAACTCCTGATTCTACTAACCTTGTGCCTAGGGCTAAGGGCTGGATGCTGAGCCCTGAATAACTGAGTTCCTCTCGTTTCTGCTCCTTGATTTCATCCACTCAACTTGCTTGCATCAATATTCCTGCTGTTACCGTCTAGGAGGCAACCGTCTGGACAGAAACTGAGGAAGTGAATAGGTGGAGAAAGCTGTTGTCTGCTTTCAGAGCTACTGCTAAGATCAGATCTGGGATCCCATGAGATTAGCAAGATCTGGGTGCAGCTGTTTCCATCTTCAGCAGGCGAACTTTACATCCTTTTTATGATCAAAGTCCCTTGTCTCCCCATCATGTCCACAGGTCAGGTTGATTCCTCTGAGATCTCTTCTTGGCTCTACTGCTGAGCTGATTATTACACTGACTCATCACATATCCAAGTAAATCCAGAGGCTCTATACCTCATAAGAAGAAGGGAGGCTGAAAACAGAGGCCACAGGAGCTACAGAGAGACTGTTGGGTTGGCATTTAAATCCCTGATTTTATGCAAGTGCCTGAGGTACCACTGAGACCCTTTAAAGGATCTTCAATTAATTCTCTACCATGACTAGTTCCTTGGACCTCATTATCTTAGTCACTGGGGAAAAGGGAAAAGAAGAGAGGAGCAAGGTCTTATAGAAACCCAATGCTGTCATGCTCTTGTAGTTATTACTGAAGGATATGGAGAAGGTTTTTTAACAAACTCTGCAACTTCAGAAAAGCAGAGTGGGCGGTGTTAATAATGTTGTATGTATGGTACAGCACTGTTCCAATTGATGTAAACAGCACTGACCATGTGTGTGCTAGACACAGATAACCATATGTGATATTTTAAAAGTGATTTTTAGTAAGCTAGCCACAGAAAGAAAAATGCCATAGAATCTCACTTGTGGAAACGTTAGATTTTGTTAAAAATGGTCCAGACGATGCGAGTAGGATAATGATTACCAAGGACCAGGGAGAGGAGCGGGGAGAGTGGGCTGGGGAGAGGCTGCTGGATGGGTACTAGGCTACAGTTACATAGGAGAAAGAGGTTTTGTTGTTCTATTCTACAGCAAGGCAACTGTGCTAAAACTGAAAAGGAGGCCTGGGGTGGAGTTCAGTGGTAAAGTGCGTGCTTAATATGCACAAGGCCCTGGGTTCAATCCCAGAAACAAAAGGAAAAAAGAGAGAGACAGAAAAAAATAAATAAAAAGCAAGACAATAAACAAAGAAAACCATGAAAAGGAGGTTTTATATGTTAATACATGGATATGAAGAATTAACCATCTGTCTTTGGACTCTAGGGAAGCCGACAGGGAAAACAGATAGACATGGAGGGCCATTTCAATGTTTTTAGTACTCATAATTGATATGGAGTTTGTTGGATCTCTCTTGTGAGTATAAAGGTATAATTATTAAGGGATGCCCTAGAGTCTCCAAACCAGTCACAAGAGTTTATTCAAGTTCCTTGACCTGGCTGGTCCCTGTGGCCTCCTCTGGTGGCCTCACTCCAGTGGTCTTTGGTGAGCTTGTTATGGACATTTTGAAGTGTGATGAACCAGTGTGGCTCAGATTTCAGTCCCCAGATGATCAGGAGCAGAATCTCCTGTGATGTTTGTTAAAATGCAGATTTCTGGGCCTTTCCTTCCCTGACAGATTAAAAAAAAATGGATGTTTATGACAATCACAGGGTTTAGGAATTTTCACATATCCTTGTCTTTATGATTTCTTTTCAAGTCCGATTCCATAATCAGAATTTTCTAATCTTTCCACAATTAAATGTATATCTTCTCTTTTATCCTGGAATTATTGCCCAGTTATCTGTTATATTTGTTAGGTCTTACATAACAAATTTTCTATGGACTGGGTAGCTCAACAGAGATTTTATTTTTTCACAGTTCTGAAGGCCAACAAAATCTTAGATTAAAATGAGGACAGGCTCGACTTCTCTTGAGGCCTCTTTTTTGAGTCTCCTCCTATGGTCTTACATGACCTTTTATCTGTGCATGTAGACCCCTGATTTCTCATTAAATATTCAAATTTCCTCACTAATAAGCATGCCAGTTATATGTCCCTATCAAATTGACCCCATTTTCACTTACTTACCACTTTAATGAACTTATCTTTAAATATAGTTACATCCTGAGGTCTTCAAGTTAGGACTTCAACCCATAACACCTGATTATCCATAATCCTATCAACCATCTATTCAGCTATTTAACAAATATTTCATAATAAAAATAATATTTCACATTCAATAAAGGACACATTTTACTCTCCATCTCTGTTTTAGCTAGCTTTTGCATTGCATTGATGAAAATTCCCAGTAAGAATAACTTAAAGGAGGAAAAATTTACTGGGGGTTCATGGTTTTAGAGATCTCAGTCCATACAGGGCTGACCCCATTGTTCTGGGTGTGAAGTGAGGCATAATCACGGGGGAAGGGGCCAAAAGGGGAAAGTTGTTCCTTTCATGGCAACAAGGTAGTTGGGGTAGTGGGGGGTGGGGAGAGAGAGAGAGAGAAAGGAGAGAGAGAGATAGAGAGAGGGAGAGAGAGCAAAAGAGGAAGGGGTAAAAGGGAAGATGTACCCTGCCAGTGTATGCGTGTGTGCCATCAGTGACTCACCTCCTCTAATTATGTTTTACCAGCCTATAGTTACCACCCAGTTAGTCCATTCATACCAGGATGGACCAATAAAGTCAATACCCTCATAATCTCATCATTTCATTTCTGAACATTTCTGCATTAATGGAAGATTTTGGGACACCCCTCATATTGGAACTCTAACAATCCCTCTTGAGTAATGTTTATTTAAGGCCAAACTCTCAGAAGAGAAAACTAGTGTTAGATATGTTTTAGGTAGACTTGTATGCTATTTGTGTGGAGGAAGAGAGGAATGGAGAGAGAGAGAGAGAGAGAGAGAGAGAGAGAGAATTTTTATTAATATTTGCTCAATCTTTCAATAGCTTTAATAGAAAAATATAAAGACTAGTTCATATTATAGTGAAGACAATCCTGTCTCCTTTATATCTTACCCACATAACTTCTGTAAGGGAAAAACAGGATAATATGTGGGGAAATTTGAATTTATAAAGTCTGAATATTACAATTATCTCAAACAGTTCATAGTTTGAGGTCATATAGATGTGCAGGTACTTCCAGGCTCCAGTTTATGAGATATGTGATACTGGTGATAGCGATTTATCACCTACATAGCCTAAAATGTCTACATGGGAATTGAAGAGGAAATCAGCCTTTTAATAATAATAGGATGGGATTTAATGAAAACAGTTTGAGAAAAGTTCAATTTTAACAAATTGATTGGATTTCAATGTTTTACCAGACAAGCATTAAAACATTTACAAATGTATACCTTTCAATGGAAAACACAGTCATTTAAAGAAAATTAGCATTTTTTATGGTGAAGGTAATAATAAATCAAGTAATTTGAGAAATGAAAAAGAGATTCTTCAATAATAATCTCTATCTACCACAAGAGCAGTGCTGAGTGGGGCAAGGCCTGTACAATGCCAGCTCCCAGATATGGCCATATGGGTCACTATATCCAAGAAGGTAAGAGGTAAGAATGAGGGTGTAGCATACCACGCTTGCAGCAAGTGCTTCTAGACCTTGAATAGTAGCTGACAGTTCTACCAGAGCAGCCATGTTCCTGTTATCTTGTCGTAAATAGAGCCATGGGTCAGAGTGCACATTTACAATAATGGAACTGTTTTAGAACAGGGAAGGAGAGGGCAAGACTCAGGATCCTGGCCCCAGAGTCCTGCCTATGTGATTCTAGAAATAACAAAGAGTGAAGTGTATCTCAAAGTGTGAGAAAGTACTTCTAAAGGTCCAAGGCCACTATGAGAGGAACTGAAGACCCTAAGGAGGAAGTGTGAATAAAGAAGAGCTGAGTGAAGCAGGCTTCTTCACCAATCCCACAGTGATTAAACCAGAAGACAGTCAGGACTCCAGCAAGTGTAGAATCCAAACAGGGTGAATATGTATATGAATCTATGTGTCTGGACAATGTGAGCCATTGTGTAATTATGTGTCCCTTTGTATATTTTCATATCCATATGTGCCTATGTGAAATTATGCAAACACATTATTATTATTGCAATCCTCTTTCTTGCTGATTTGGGAAAATCAAGACTCTAAAACTGATAATTTTTGTGTATAGTCCACCTTCCTGTGGCACCACTAGTTCTATTTGCTTCCTCTTTGTGGTGAAATGTTCTCTTACAGTTGCTTCATTATTAGCAACTGGAGTTAGGCCAAGGCAACTGGAAAGGAAAGAAATTGCTGAGCCAAAATTTTCTCCTCCTTTCAATTCTAGGTACAGTCCTAGAGGAAGACACATCTACCTACATGAATATATAAAGTGTCACAATTCACTCCTTATGTATCTAGACATATGTGATAACGTGCAAAAGTAATCTACCCAAACTGGTCAAGTGGGCCATATATATGAACGCAAACATGTGGCACAGAAAATATACACTATGGGGACATAAAAACAGTAAGAAAGAAAACAGCAACCTGTGGGTATGAGTGTGCATGTGTCGTTTGCTATGGATGCATCCAGAGAAGAAGGAAATATCTCACAAGGAAACAAAATATTGCAAATTTCCCTCCAACCTTTCCACCCTTGAAATATACATAATAATTAATGGAAGAAATCAAGGCCCTTGACTAGTACCTCAGATGGCAAGTGATAGCCCTCAGCCTCAATTACCTTTTGGATTATTCATGAATATTTGTGTATTACTTCAATTAGGTGCTTTCCCTCAGATTACCAGATTGTTTGCTCCTTTTCTTAATTTTCTGCATGTATGCTTAGCAAGCACACTCCTGAAAAGTCATCACTGGGAGGGAATATGGGTATGGATATGTGCAAATATGTTGCCAATAAATAAAAATGATGATTATAATAAAGTAATAAAGATAAGTTAAGATGTGAGTTAAGAGCAAATGTCAATTAAATTCCACTAACCAGAGGATAGGAAAGATGAAACTTGTACTTTATTGAATTTTCTCAAATAATAACAGTTAACGTTTATTGAGAATTGTGTTTGTCAGACACTAAGTTAAGGATATGCAAGAATTTTCTCATTTAATTGTCACATCATTCCTCTAAGGAAGGAAGGTGTTATAATTATTACTATGTTTTGATATACCAGCAATGGAACCCAGGGACTCACATGCTAGGCAAGTGCTCTATCACTGAGTTAATCCCCATTCCTTATTGTTTTTTATTTTATTTTGAAAAAGTGTCTTACTAAATTTCAGCTTGAACTCGCAATCTTTCTACATCATCATCCTGAGTGGTTGGGATCACAGGTATGTGCAACCGCTCTTGACTGTGCTTCCAAGCTCATTCTTCAGTTGAGGAAACTAAAGAACAGAGAAGTATGTAACTTTCCCACACAGCTTGTGTATTGCACAGCCAACTAATTTTTTGTTGAAAATTAGGAGGATTCTATTTTTCCACAGCATAAGTGAAACAAGAAAACAAACCTATGGGGTTTTATGCCCAAACCTTTCTCCCTTCATGCTGACTTAATCCTATTGGAAACACCTATGTGACTTTGTGAACTCAAACTTCTTCACAATGCGTTGTCGGATTTGCTTGGTCTTGATGCTGTAGACAATGGGGTTCATGAGGGGTGGTACCAGCAGGTAAACATAAGACATTAGGAGGTGTACAATTCGGGGCAGATGTTCACCAAAGCGATGCACAAGTGATAAGCCAATCATAGGGATGTAGAAGAGAAGCACGGCACAGATGTGGGAGATGCAGGTGTTGAGGGCCCGGAGGCGCTCCTGGCGGGAGGCAATGCTCAGCACGGTGCGCAGGATGAGGGCATAGGAGAGAAAGATGAGCAAGGAGTCCACACCCACAGTGCAGGCCACCACAAAGAGCCCATAGACGTGATTGACAATGATGCTGGAGCAGGCCAGCTTCATGATCTCCAGGTGCAGACAATAGGCATGGGCCAGCACATGGGAGCGGCAGTACTGGAAACGTTTCAGGAGGAATGGCAAGGGGAGGATGAGCAGGGCACTTCTAAGCACTGAGCTCAGCCCCATCTTGATTATACGTGCAGGTGTCAAGATACTGGAGTAACGCAGTGGGTTGCAAATGGCCACATAGCGGTCAATGGACATGGACAGCAGGACTGACGACTCCAATAGAGACAAGGTGTGGATGAAGAAGAGCTGAGTGAAGCAGGCAGGGATGCCAATCTCTCTGGCATCAAACCAGAAGATGCCCAGGACTGTGGGCAGTGTGGAAAGGCAAAGGCCCAAGTCTGTGAGAGCCAGCATGGCCAGGAAATAATACATGGGCTCATGGAGGGTAGCATCAGTACGGATCATGTGGAGGATGGTGAGGTTCCCAAGAATAACCATCAAGTAGATGGAGCAGAAGGGAACAGAGATCCAACCATGGAGATCTTCCAGACCTTGAAAGCCTGTCAGGAAGAAGGTAGCTTTTTGGAGGCTGGTGTTGTAAGGAATGGCCATGGCTTTTTACAAATTTAGAGTCATCAACCTGTGATACAGAATGAGATTCCTGAAGAGTAACAGGACTTATTTTTCAGTCATATAGCTAAAAAGAGTGGGTCAGTAAGGGTCTGAAGATGCACGGGAGAGAATTTGGGCTGTGGATCTATTAGTCTTTCCCAGACAGTCCAGGAGAGAGGCTTTTACAGTGGATTCCTACAGTCCTTAGATACCACCAGATTCTCCATCAATGTTGGCCTCTTAGAGGTTTGATTATGTCTCCTCAGATAACACTTTTTAATATGTTACTCCCTAAAAACTCCTCCAATTCATTAACTAAAGCATTCAGAGTCAGTATTATATATATGGGGAATTGGTACTACACATCACTATACATAATTTCCTACTAGGATCAGGCATATATAATGTGCCCTCAAATGTGTTTATAACTTGCATGGGTATTTAATTTCACAGAGCCTATCCTATAGGGGAAATCATTGGAAGCATTTTGTAAGTGTTTATTAAAGTCCTTGTAATTGAAACTTGTGACCACAGAGATGTTTCCTGACCCTGCATAACAGCTTTTGGTAGGTAAGCAGGCAAAAGGTAGTATGTAAATCTGAAGACTGAAGCTGAATAACATCTTAGACAAAGCTGAAGTGGCAGGATACAAGATCAACACACACAAATCAATAGCTTTCCTATACACTAATAATAATAGGTCTGATGAAGAAATCAGGAAATCAGTCCTATTCAAAATATCTTTGAAAAAAATAAAATACTTGGGAATTAACCTTACAAAGGAAATCAAAGATCTCTACAATGAAAATTATTGGTCATTGAAGAATGAAATCCAAGATGACCTAAGAAGATGGAAAGATGTCCCATGATCTTGGTTAGGCAGAATTAATATAATAAAAATGGCCATTCTATCTAAAGCTTTATACAGATTTAATGTTATCCCTATAAAGATACCTATGTCATTCTTTACAGACATAGAAAAAGCAATTCTCAAATTCATTTGGAACAATAAGAAACCTAGAATTGCCAAAACACTACTAAGCAAGAAAGACGAAACAGGCAGTTTTGCAATACCAGATTTAAAACTATACTATAGAGATGTAGTAACAAAGACAGCATGGTACTGGTTGGTATCAAGATAGGAAAGAAGACCAATAGAATAGAATAGAAGACCCTGAAAAAAACCCTCAAATCTTTAAACATCTGATTTTTGACAAAGGGGGACAAAATATTACACGGAGGAGAGACAGCCTCTTCAACAAATGGTGCTGGACAAACTGGACAGCCACGTGCAGAAAGTTGAAATTAGACCTATATCTTTCTCCTTGCACAAGAATCAAATCAAAATGGATCAAGGAGCTAGGAATTAAGCCAGCTACCTTGCAAGTGATGGAAGGCAAATTAGGTCCAACACTTCAGCATTTGGGAGTAGGCAAAGACTTTCTCAACATGTCTCCTACAGTGAAAGAAGTAAAGTCAAAAATCAGTGAATGGGATGCCATAAATCGAAAAAGCTTTTGCACTGCCAAGGAAACAATCAAAAGAGTCAAGAGGTTTCCTATGGAAATGGAGAGAATCATGGGCTATGATTCCTTGGACAGGGGCCTCATATCCAGAATCTACAAAATCCTCAAAACCTCAACTACAAAACCACAAACAACCCAATCAATAAATGGGCCAAAGACCTAAATAGAAACTTCTCAACAGAGGACATTGATCAAGCCAATGAATACATGAGAAAGTGCTCTATATCACTAGTAATCAGAGAAATGCAAATGAAAACTACGTTAAGATATCACCTCATGCCAGTCAGAATGGCAAAAATGAAGAAAATAAACAATAATAGATGCTGGAGGGGCTGTGGAGAGATAGGCACAATAACACACTGTTGGTGGAGCTGCAGACTGGTACAGCCCCTCTGGAAAGCAGCGTGGAGAATCCTCAAAAAACTAGGGATGAGCCCACCATATGACCCTGCTATTCCACTCCTGGGAATCTTTCCAGGGGATTTAGAGTCAGCACATTATAGTGACACAGCAATATCTATGTTCATAGCAGCTTGATTTACTATTGCTAGACTATGGAAACAACCCAGATGTCCCTCACTGGATGAATGGATCCAAAAGCTGTGGTACATATATACCATGGAATTTTACACAGCGATTAGAAACAATTTTATTGCAGCCTTTGAAGGTAAATGGATGGCTATGGAAGAAATTCTGCTGAGTGAAATCAGCATAACCCAGAGAACCAAGGGTGGAATGTCTTTACTCATCTGTGGAGGCTGGAACTAGACCCTGGGCATTGAGAAAGGTGGTCTATTATCATGTGTTAATTCCAGATAAGGTGTAATGTTACACAACCTAATACATTTTTAAAGATGTTGTGGGAAGGGGAAGGGAGGGATAAGGGTGGGTAATTGAGAGGGTGCACTCTTGGGGGTAAATCTAATCTTCAGAATCTATATATATTTTATATTATTTTGTTAAAAACTTGTATGATTGTTCAACAAATAAATTTCTCAATAAAAAAAGAAAAAGCTGGACTTTCAGAAAAAAATAATTTTAGGAAAGAGGGCTCTGGACTTTGTCCTGTGAGACACCAGGAGAGATGTGTGTGTACAATATCAGACTGGTTAAGCCAGTCTGAATTTGAGATGAGGATATGGAAGAGGTGTGCATCAGATCAGAAGCACAAGAAATAAAGAAAAGAAATCTGAAATAGCTAGGGAAAGCACCTAATACTTAACTTAGAATGAGGAAACTAAATCTGAAGGAATTGAAGTCAGCCAGGCCTCTGGGGCTTGAGTTGATATGATACCAGGTACAGATTTCCAAAATGCCTTAAATGGGTTGTCCTTTGCTCTGTCTTCAGAGGTTTATATAATTACATTGCAAAATACTCTATTGTGTGCAATGCACACGAGTGCAGTGTGACTTGTATATTTATCAAATGCATAAAAGTTTAAAACATAATATTTATTAAATATGCTAGAGACCTGTTACTTTTCTAAATGTCTAACATGAATTGTGTCATTCAACTATCACCGATGTTAACATATAGGTTCTATTCTTAGGAGCAGAGTCCAGTTTGGAAATTGTGGCACAGAGAGATAAAGCAATTGGATAAGTTTACAGAGCAAGTAAGGTTTGAGGATAAAATTCAGACTTTGGCCTTATAGTTCAGAGTTCATATGATCAACTTTATGGCCATTTTTTCTACTGCTATTGCATAGCAACTTAGCTATTACAAGATTTAGTCAATTAAATACTAAATTTAAAAACTGTATCAGTTTCCTTCATTGGACAAGTATGTTGATAGACATTTCCATTATATAAATAACAATAGATGAACTGAGATAGGTAACAATAGAGAGGAAATATGTTTGGGGGACTAAGTTCAGTTTTGGACATGCTAATACAAGTTTAAAAAGGAATTCCTGGAAAGAGGATCTAGAGGATAATATGTGTACTGATCTTTGGTTTGAGTTGGAGTTTGAATTATAGGATGTCTGTCAAGAGTATGGAGAAAATTGTCAGGAAACACAATGTGGGAAGAAGAGAGAGGGGTTTGGATCACAACACTGAAAACTAAGCGAACATAGTGAATAATACTGGAATTAGAAAAGAGGCAATAATGGAGAATCAGAGAATCAGGATGACAAAGCATGTTATGTCAAAATCAAATTACCACTGCTACCAAAAAAAGAAAGAAAGAAAGAAAGAAAGAAAGAAAGAAAGAAAGAAAGAAAAAAGAAAATGTTAAAGTAGGAGAATTGTTTTTTTTTTAAAGACATTGTACTTAAAGTGGTGAGGTCATTGCTGATTTTTTATAGACTATTTTAACAAACTGAAAATAATTTAAGGATTTAGATTTTCAGAGGGTGAGAAGAATAAGTAAAAAGTCTATATAATTCTAAGAGGAAATCTATAGATGGGTGAACATTTCAATAATTCTTGTTTTTTTTTTTTTTGGGTAAGACAGACTTTACTTCGGTAGAAGGGTGCACTCACAAATGGGATCTGATAAGCAAGCACAGTTAAGCAGGCAGTCCATTTGCTTCTTTCTTCAACCTGATGCAATCTTGCACTTCACTCTGATTGGTGGAGCTCAGAAGTACAATCTATGTGACTGACTACTGTAAAATTGGGGTGGATACAGAAAAGACCTATGGGTTTAATGGAACATCCGATAAGGAGTTCATGCAGATTTTATGCTTGATCCTATTTATGTGGTATATGATCTGTGTATGTTGAACAA
This sequence comes from Aplodontia rufa, assembly GCA_004027875.1. NCBI lineage: Eukaryota > Metazoa > Chordata > Mammalia > Rodentia > Aplodontiidae > Aplodontia > Aplodontia rufa. The sequence continues at coordinate 12,960 of PVKS010003264.1, read as the reverse complement.
TCCTCATTTCAAGAATTCTTAAGGAAGAATCAAAAGAAGTTGACATTTTTTCATAAGGCTTCCTTTTTCTCAATAAGGCAGAGGAATGTTGAGAGCCAAGGACAAAGAAAGAATAGAAGTTTCTACCTGGGTTTTTCAAGATCTCATGCATTGATACAGTTAAGACTATAACTGCAGATCTCTTATCACAAATCCACCCACTACGCAAAACAACCTTGACCAACATGATATGAGGATTTACCAAGTAGCAGGAATAAGGGAGCTCAGTGTATTTCCCTGGTTCCAGATGCCCAGTGATCTCTGCTTCCCGACTGTTCTCTATGTGATGGTGTCTGCTATCATACCTGAGCACTAACAGCTGGAGAGAACAGAATTCATGCTTCAATCCAGAACCTAGGTTGCACGGTAGCTCTGCCATAAGAATATTCTGTGTTTAAAATGTGAGGGGTTTTTGAAATGTCCAGGAGCTTTTCCTCAGGGGCTTCTGCTGAGGTTGAGAATTCCCTGAAGAGTCCTCATGGCTCTTAGCTGATGATGGAGGCCCTGTGGGGCTGAGAAGCCCTAAAGTCTGAGCAGTAAGGGAAAAAAAGCAAGTGTTAAGGAGGGAATTCTATCCAGTATATGTGTGCAAGGGAACATCTTAATGATGTTAGGATGTTTCTAGTCATGGATTCCATGTTCTGAAACTGGACATGGAAGACCTAGCTAGGCATGGAAAAGTGGGTGGAGAAAGAGGGAGATGTGATTTGTTTTCACATAAAAGACAGCTGATTTCAACTTTTCCTACCTTCCTTCCTTCCTTCCTTCCTTCCTTCCTTCCTTCCTTCCTTCCTTTCTTCCTTCCTTCCTTCCTCTCTTTCTTTTTTTCATGGTCCTGGAGATGGAACACAGCGGTGCTCTACCTCTGAAATTCACTCCCAGCCCCTTCTAATTTTTTGTTTTTTGTTTTGAGAAAGGGCCTTGCTAAATTGCCGAGGCTGGCATAAAACTTGTGATCCTTCTGCCTTACCCTCAAGAGTTTCTTTGATTACAAGTTTATGCCACTGTGCTTGGCTACCTCTGACATTTTCTAACCATGTGATTGTGTGACCAAGGGCAAATTACTTAATCAGTCTGAGATTTTTTTCCTTGTTTTAAGTAAGGAACATCTTTTCTCCTTTTTTTTAAAAAACAGATATTTATCCTATCAAGTAACGTCATCTGTTTTAGAGCCAACCTCATTTGATTTTGAGTTTAGGGAGAATTAAAGAACTTTTTGACCTTTGGTCTTAAACTATTTATTTCTTAATTACTGATATGCTGTGGTTACTAGGTATGCCCCAAAATCTCATGTGTGAGACAATGCAAAAAGGCTTAGAGGTGAAATGACTGGGTTATGAGAATCTTAACTCAATCAGTGAAGTAATCCTCTGATAGGGATTAACTGAGTGGTAACAGAGGAGGGTAGGAAGTGGCTGGAGGAGGTGGGTCATTGGGGGCATGCCTTTGGAGTATATATTTTGTATCTGGAAAGTAAAGTCTCTCACTCTTTGCTTCCTGATTATAATACCCTAATCTACTTTCTTCCACCACACTCTTCCACTCTGAGGTTCTGCCTTACCTGAGGCCCCAAGGAATGGAGCCTGTGGCCTACAGACTGAGACCTCTGAAACCATGGGCCCCCAAATAAACTTTTCCTTCTTAAAATTGTTCTTGTCAGGTGTTTTAACCATAGCAGTGAAAAAGTCAACTAAAACAATTACTGTAGGCTACTCCTGTGTTTTCCTCCCAATATGTGTGGCTTGAGTCATAACTCAGAAACTCATACTCTAAATGCTAACTTAACACCTTCAAATATTTCACTTATTTCATATATATATATTATATATATATATAATATATATATTCTAACAAGAGTTCTTCTAAGATCAATTTAAATGATTGATATATATATATATATACTTGGACAGTATAGCTGATATTAATAGATTCTTGGTAAACACTTATTAAAATAATTAGAAAAGTGAACATGATCTTAGTTTTCTAAGAACTTGTAGATGGGTTTGCTTTATTTTTAGAAGAGATGTTACTATTAAGGCTACCTTTTTTTTCCAAATGGAATTTGTAATTTATTTTTTCTTGTAATAGAATTTGGAATTATTTTAATCTTTCTTACAAATTGTAGCATTTTCCAATTTTCTGAAATCTGTATTTTAGAGATAAATGAACAGAGCATTAACTACAATGGCTATAAATTTATGTTTCTTTCATGAAATTCTATTAAGGCTACTTTTTGATTAAAACTAATTTAGTGGTCAATAACTATGCTCAAATCATTAACAAATATCACATATTATATATAATTTTATAGCCTTAATTACACTGTAAGATGTATAATTATTAACTTTGTATATTTCAACACTTGAAGAAATGTTGAAGTGTTTTAAGAAACTAGAAAAACAAGCACAGTATAAATATAAACAACACTAGAGGTAACTGATAAAGTTGAAATGAATAATACTGAAAAACCACATATGGGGAAAGAAGAAAGAAAGTATATTGCAAGTCTGAGTTATCTGCAGAATGGAAATATCAATATATATAATTCCATGACTTTATATGTCTTCCTCTGATTGTATGAGTTTGGATATAAACAAGATATAAATAGGTTTTAGAAGGGTTCCCCAACAAGAGGCTACGTACAAATCCTCTGTCACGGGCCTGAGTGAACTTATAGCATTAATTCCTGGATTTCTAAACATCTACCTACACTTGGCTGCTTCCAATGCAGCAAGTGCATCTTTTCATAATCCCTGTCACCTCCTAAGACTAGTTGACTGAAGAGCTAGAGTGTAGATATGGCTAGAGACTAGACAGAAGAAAAGAAAAGGAAGAGCAAAGAAACAAGCAAACCCATATAATATACACTAATGAGAACTGGAATATTTTATGTGTGTATGATAAGCACATCAAAGTAACAAATAAATTATTGACAACTGAGTAAGTTGAAGAAGCAAGGGTGTGCAACTCTTAAACCATTTTTTTAAAGCAAGCATATTTATAGGCTGAGGGACAGTAGCTGTTAGCCTAGGAATTAAAAAAATATGACAACACATAAGGTACGGTCAGATCATAGAAGAGATGGGAAGGTAATGAAATCATTTTTAGGGACTTAGATTAAGTTTTGACAGAGAGGAGTGATATTCCTCTTAGGGAAGAGAATGGGATAGTTGGTAGAATATATATAGGAACTTGATGTCAGATGGTCAAAAATGGAACTTACCCATGTTTCACTGCCTTTAAAGGATGAAGTATGTGTCTATGAGTAGAGTAGTGGAGAACCTAACAGATGTTGGGCTTCACTCTTCCTACTCCACTCCATGTGCTTCCTTGGTCTCTGAAAGGAATGGATGTGAAAGCTGAATTAGAATGCAAAATAACAATAGCTTTCCAAGTCATAATTGATGATTAACTTAGATAGTAGTTACTGTGGCTGCATGCTGAACAACCCAGATTGGTCTCCACTGCTCAGCAACAAGGACACGTGGATACGCAGGTGAAGCCCACACTGATCCATGGCTTACAGTTTATGAAACTGAATGTTAAACTAAAGAAGTAATGATTCTGGTCTCCAAATTATTATCATCAATTTTCCCAAGAGATGGAGTTGGTTTCTCCTTCATTGGAAACTCTGCTATTTCCATAAATGTATAACTAAGATTGTGGGAGTTATGCATATAACTAGGAATATGGTATACCAGCCCATGCATAATATTTTAGATTTATAAGCTTCCAACCTGCTTCTCAGAATACTGCACATTTCTTTTTAAAGTCACTAAGTTTTTGAGTGACTTGCAATTCAGCTATACATGGAAGATGGTTCTTGTTGAGGAATCTTGACATCCTTACTGTTGATTTCTTATCATTCTGAAAGAGACCCTAAAGTCACTTTCTCAGTTTCTTTGACTTCTTAGCTATGCTAGCTACTCTCCTCTTTCAATATAAATATAATTATAATTATATAATCATTATTTTGAGATTATTATTCACCATATTTATTCAAAACATTATAAAACTGAAAGCACATTTTCTTGTTAACGATCTAAAATGAACATATTAACTTTGAATTATGTTTTGGACACAGAAAAAACATTAAATGAAGTAACAAATGAGCAAAAAGAAAGTTATTTCTCTATGATGGTAAAGTGTGTGCTTCTTCCTGAAAGTTACATAAAGCTGAAAATACTTGTGTGGAATAGTAAAGGGTGGATATGAAGAAATGTTAGGAAAAGAGACCACTTAAATTTGAAGTGAACATTTTATTTATTTATTTATTCATTTTTTTAAAGAGAGAGGTACAGTGAGAGACAGAGAGAGATAAAGAATAAACTTCATTTAGTTTTTCATGTGGCTTTTGCTGCTCCGACACTTCGCTGTGTATGTGGTGCTGGGATTTGAACCCGCATATTTGCACGTGCCAGACAAACGCAGTAAAAGCTAAGCCACCACTCCAGCCCCTCAACTTCTTTTTGTACGAAGTTTCCTCACAACTTTTTCTCAGATTTGACAGATTTTACACAGTACATGATGGGATTCATCAGAGGTGGCATCAGAAAATGTCAGCCATGGTTCACAGAGCATGCATCCTGGTGAAATGGTACATTGTGGCTGCACTTGGCATGGGCACATGGAAGATGAGCACAGCACAGATGTGAGAGATGCAGGCATTGAGGGCCTTGAACTGCTCTCTGTGGGCTGCAATCCTTGGTACACGTCTATACAATCATGTAGGAAAAAGTAATGAACCCAAAGTCCAGCACAGCAGAAAGCATGCACAGAGTCCACCTGGCAGACCAGCCTCATGATGTCCTATGAGTGACAACAGGACCAGGAGAGCAGGTTTTGATGACAAGGTGTCAGCCATTGCAAGAGAGAGGGCAGTGGGAGAACAAGTAGAACATCCTCAAATACGTAACAACAAATCCATCAATATGTACAACTATAATGCACCAATAAAAATGGGGGGAAATATTCTTTGAAGTCAGCAGTGCCCCAGTCTGATAACTCTGGAGTTGATCAAAATTTTATCTCACAGAGCTGTGGCTGGACACATACTGGTTAAATTCCATTAGAGACAGCACAGAGACTTCAGTGACTATGAACAGGCAGATAAAAAAAACTCTTGGGCAAAGCAAGTGGCTATGTGAATTTCAAGAACACCAAGGAAGAATAATCCCAAAGGGTTGGGTAAGGAAGAGAGGGACAGCCCTAGGTCAGAGGTGGAGAGCAGGGAAATGACCTGGGCTCCTGGAGCCTTGGCTATCTTCTCGTACTCCCAAAATATAAGGATAGAGAAATATGGTTGCTGTGTTTATACTACAAGTGTAGTACCTAGCACTGGGAGTAGAATTGAATTATAGTTTAATAAATACTTGTTAAATTAAATATAACTTTAATAAAAGTTGAGGATAGTAATAATATTTTCCATTCTTCATGCTTAACTTCATTTATTCCATCAAATAACACATCTGTGGGTTGTGCTTGCTGCTTTGTTTTAGATTACACATTCTATGTTCCTCAAAGAACAACAACAAAAAAATAGCGCCTTTTAATATACCAAAATACAACCCTTTGCTATTTGACTGAGAGAGTGACTATCTTTTCCAAAGTCAGTACCTTTATGCTCCCTCCTTCTCATTTTCTTAATTATCTGAAGATTATTGACTGTCAATTTAATCTTCCACACAATTTTCCTTATTTTTAATTACCTGTCAGGGTTGATATAGACTATTCTAAGAATATCAGCAGTTTGGGAGAACTTGGTTTCTAGGCAAACAATTTCTTAGTGCTTCTGTGACTTACTGGCTGCTGTGTTGCTGAATTTTTCTCTCCTTCAAACTTGTGTTATGTTATAGAAGTTCAGAGTATTGCCTAAAGACTCATTAGGAACATATAGGGTGTTAAGAATAAATATTTGGAATTTATTAGAAAGGCCGAACTTGAAAACAAGGACATGAAATCCACTTTTTTATGAGTTTATCTGAAAACTCCATATCTTGATTTCTTTTTTAACTTTTAGGCATGGCCAAAATAATATTATGTTGCTAGACTGTGGTCATGTCTGCTCTGGTATTTGTCTCATCATTGACTTCAAAATTACATTGTACTATATAGATAGTTACTATTTAAACTTTATTCAAATATATAGGATAGACACCTGCAATTTTAATTATTATAGTATATGTTATTATATTTTAACTTTTAAATAGTAATGTGACATTCTGATAAATGACTCATATTAATTATCTCAATATTATTTCTTATATTGTTATTTTATCTATTTTATATCAGCAAAGTCTTAAAGATGTACAACAGATTCTCCAAGGTTGTGTGCCTAACTGCCACCAGAAATAAAAATCTATCATGTGATATTGGAGATACATATCATTTTCACACATATCATCCAGACTAGGCGTTTGTGGAAGGTCATATCTACAACTCCCATATATACTTTCTGACTGTCCTTGAAAATTATGCAGTTTCTCAATTTCCATAACCATCTTCTGATTTGCTTTTGTTAAGGTAATATTTAGTTCAGTCTCTCCAGGATCAAAACGTGTAGAAAATGGAATACAAATTATGTCAGATAATCAGAGGAGAATTTTACTTTACCTTTATGTGATTTTTTTTAATCATTGTGAAATTCACCATGAAATCAATGGTGGAATGAGATTAGCAGAGAAGACACCTTTAAATTTCCTTTTTAAGCTAGTCGCACTGTATTATGAAGTCTAGAGAGTGCTCCTGGGATGTCTACAGGAAAGAGTTTAAAGAACAGCACCATCCTTCATGGGCAATCTTCTGAGGCTTGACTCAAGGGAGTCAAGGTCTGAAGACTGAGTTCATAACATGGACTCAGAGGGAGGAAAATGAGTACAATCAGAGTCTGGGGTCACATTCAGAATCAACTCTTGACTAAGCTCATTTTTCCCTAGTTATGATTTTCCATGTCATCAATACTGCATACTAATTTTCTTCCAAATTAAAGTTATATTCTCTTGTTCATATATTTATGGATCATTTAGACTCTCTTTTTGAAGCGTCTTTTTAAGTCTTTTGTCCATTTTCTGTTGGTTTATGTCTTTTTCACATTTTTTTGCAGGAATTTCTACATATGAAGGATAAGCCATTTATTGGTTAAGTCAACATATATTAGCCCACTCCACCACTTGCTTTTTTTTGACAAAGTAAGTTAAGGCTGATCCTAGTCCAGGAACTCCCCACTTCCTCCATTCCCCACTCTCATGTCTCCTCTATCCATGATATAGACAAAAATAAGAAATTTGGCCTTTTCGAGGACACTTTCACATCAATAAAATTTTGTGCTTTAAAGGCCCTAAAACAGCTCTTTTTTTATCTAGTAGTGCCCAATGTTTATTGGAAGTTTTAATTATTTCAGTTACTGAGTTTCATTACTAGATGATTTATTTAAATAATGGTAAGTCATATTGTTTTCTTAATTTTACTGATGAAGAAAGTGTTTCTCAAGGAGGTCAAGTAATCCATCTAAGATCACATAAGGGTTGCGTGGTAGAGGTAAGATATAAAATCAAATCTGTCATGTTCCTGATATCTACATATGTAGCATGCAATCAGGGTAGCTGATTGGTATTTGGGGAATTGTGGACTGAATGAAAGCGGGGAATTCTGCATTACTTTCACCGTTCTAAATTGCTTGGTAGTTATTTCTGGGGGATAATATAGGACATTTGGTTTTATAGTTGTGAGTTTTGGCAACAAAGAAAATACTAGTATAGTGATCCTAAGGAAAAGACGTTTGAGGAGAAAAAAAAATTATTCAACCTCATGAATTTATAGTCTTTGAATGGACATTACTATTCAGTTGCCTAAGAAGAGGAAACACAAGAAGGTTTTACCATAAACCTCCATAAACTCCTTATGCTATGAAATGATTTTTTTAAAATTACAAATAATCCACTGCTTGCATTTCCCTTAAAAATAAGCAACACTCTGCCCAAGGTGGTGTTATCAGGAATTCTCTCCTTTCACTCTTGGTTTTCCTCTGAGCTTTTTCCAGATCTTTTTCAGTAAAGAGAACTCAGGATATTATCTGAAAGGGAAAAAAAGCCAATGAAGGAAATAGAGAATAGAACAGCGGCTCAACAGTAACACAGATTTATTCGGGAGAAACCTGCAGAAGGGGGTCAGTGGAGTCTAGGACCCAACTCCTCCTTACAGTCTAGGGTAGATACAGAGGGAATGAGTGGAGAGTGGATTAGGACTTCACTAGGGAGTTGTCAGGTAGGATTCCTTTCTTAAGGATGGGCTATTTTCCAGCATTTAGGGACAGGTGGGTTGGAGTGACCTTGAGGTAGTTCTTGTTCTGAGATGGAGACTATGTTTCAAAATGGCATTGCCTAAGTCAGATTCTACCTAATATTATCTGTGCGTGTGTGTGTGTGTGTGTGTGTGTGTGTGTGTGTGTATGCTGGGGGGGTGATGAGTGTGCACTTGAAAGTGCATGCGTGTGTTTGTGCGTGTGTATGAGATCATGTCCATTTGCTCAATGTTGAGCTTTAAGCAATAAGTTCATTCTTCCATGAAAATATTAAGTATCTACCACAGGACAGGTAGCCCATTTGTGTTTTAAACCTTGATATGTACATTCCTTTGAGCAGTGTACGCCTATAGTATCTTAGTAAGTATTTGCAGAAAAAGAAATGATTGCATTTAGAAACTGGTATTATAAAATATATACTGTTTTACTTTTATTGATTGTCTTCATTATCTTTCTCACTTAGCTATGTTTTCTATGAAATAAAAAAACAGATTTTACCAATAATAAGAAATACTCTAAAGGATTTTTTAAGAGAGATAAAGAGAAAGAGAGATGGAAAAAGAGAGAATTTTATTTTTTCATCTGATTTTTATTTCTCTGACACTCAGTTGTGTATGTTGTGCTGGGGTTTGAACCCAGCTACTAATGCTGGGTCATTGTAACCCAGCATTGTATCTATATTTGTATAACTATTTAATATTTTATTTTGAAATTTTGTTTATAGATGATATAAATAATATTAAAATTATAATAAAATGAATCAAATATATTATTTTTAATGAGTGAATTTTGTTATTATTTTTCATACTATGAATTGGAGTACTCATTTTTACTAGGGCATGTTAATTATACAGAATAATGGGTTTCATTGCAGTATATTTATACAAGTATGTAGCGTATTTTGATTATTTCCACTGCCTACCTTTGTCCTCCCCTCCTTGCTCCCACCCGTTCTCTTACTCTTATCTGGTAGTTTTTCTCCCCTAGATTCCACATATGAGAGTAAATATGTGTTACTTGTCTTTCAGAGTATGGCTTATTTCATATAACATGATGATCTCCACTTCCATCTATTTTCCTACAAATGGCATGACTTTGTATTTTATGGCTGAATAATACTCTCTATTTATACATTGTGATATATATATCACATGATATCTATATATCTGTGTGTGTGTGTGTATATATATATATATATGTGGAGAAATGGTATACCTGGATCATATAAATTTGAAGCATTTTTCTATAAAAATGAAATATTATAGATTAGTCTCACAAAGATGATGAAGATATACATATCAAGTAGACAGTACATAGCTAAAGCAGTGCCACTGTAAACCATTGTAAATTAAGTTCATTAAATAGGAAGGAAATGCAATAAAAACTTAAAGGTAACATTTCCATTTCAGGAAGATGGTAAAAGAAGAATAAATTAAACCCAAAGGAAAAGGGAAAGAAATAATAGTGGTAAGAGCAGAGATCAATAAAATAGAAATATGACTTAAAATCAACAAAGCAGACATTTGATTCTTTGAAAAGTTTAAGAAACTCTTTGAAACTTTTTGCACTTTGAAAGGAGTAAAAAGTTTTGAAAGATTGATGAAGAATAAGATGGAAAACTTGAAATTTATATTAATAATGAAACGAGAGAATTTTGTTAATTCTCTAAAGACAATACAGAAAATGAGTGGATTTAACAAGTATAACATACAGCCTTTTCAGTAAAGTGAATAACTTAAATAAAATAGGCAAATTATTTAGCTTACAAAATTCATTTTTATTTGTGCATTATGATTATACTTAATAATAGAAATCCTTATGCCATATTTGTACATGCACATAACATAATTTGGTCAGTCACATTCCCCGATATCTTCTCTTTCCCCCCCTTTCTCCCTTCCTCAATCTACTTGCTCTACACTACTATTTTTTTCTTTTATTATTATTTTAATTAGTGCATTAAAATTAAACATCTAGGTGGGATTCATTGTGGTATATTCGCACAAGGACATAGCATAATTTGGTAGATTTCCTTCCCAGTACTTCAGGATGCCTTTACCTCCCTCCTCCTCAAGCCCCTTCCTTACTTCTATTTTCATGAGATTCCCCTCCCCTTGTGTATGTTTTTCCTTCTCTATAGCTTCCACATGCAAGAGAGAACATATGATGCTAAGCTTTCTGAGTCTGACTTATTTGGCTTATCATGAAGTGCTCCAGTTCCATCCATTTACATGTGAATAACAATTTTATTCTATTTTGTGATTGAGTAAAACTCCATTCATTGTGCACATCTTCTATATTTTCTTTATCTCTTCATCTTTTGATGGACATCTAATCTGGTTCCATAACTTAGCTATTATGAATTGCACTCTTGTAAACTTTGGTATGCATGTATCACCAGGGAATATTGATTTTAGTTCTTTTGGATAGATAACGAGAAGTAGGATAGCTGGGACATAGGGTGGTTACATCCCTAGTCTTTTCAGGAATCACCATATTGCTCTTCAAGTGGTGCAACCAATTTGCAGTCCCCAAAACAATCTGTAGGTGTACCTTTATCCCCATTTCCTTGCCAGCAAGTATTATTTATATTCTTGATTGCCTTTCTAACTGAAGTGAATATTTGCAGTTCCCTGATTGCTAAATATGTTGAACATTTTTCATTTATTTGTTGGTTATTTTTTTCTTTGAGAAATATTTGTTCAGATCTTTCCCCCATTTATTGATTCACTTATTGAAAAAATAATTCTTTAAAGAAACATCAGTTTCCAGAACTGAAATAAGAAAAAAGGGAAAAATGGATAGTGCTACATATGTTAGTAAAATACAATATGAAATTTAGAAAAAAAGCTTTTAAAAAACTTCAAAAGTTTCACTTGTGATTCATTTTATGCTTTTAAGAAAAAAGAATGCTTATGTGTATATATATATATATATATATATATATATATATATATACACACACACACACTTTTAGAGAGTAGAATACTACTCAACTTTTTTCAAGGGAGATAGCTCAACAGCAAATTACATTATGAGTGAAGCATATTAATGATGAACAAACCTTGTGAAAATTTAATAGATAAGGATAGAAAGCAATAATGGCTAAAAGAATAATACATAATGATCAAGTACAGTTAATTCCAGGAATATACCAGGAACAAAGTGTTGTTTTTCAAGAATTATTGATATATTCTTCTATGCTGAGAGATGAAAGCAATAAAATCATATGATCATATCAATACTGAAAATTCAAATATTTCTAATTATAATATCTGTGAAGAAATCAGAATTAGAAAAAGAGAGTACCATTTTGATTTATATTTTCCACAACATTATTTTAATGAAAAAAATGTTGAATACTTTCCCCTTGCTATCAGAAGGAATCAAGGATGTCTTTATTGGTGCTTTTTAAAAAATTGTACTAGATATTCAAGAATGTGTAATAGAGAATGAAAAAAAGAAATGGAAAGTAAAAAAAATTGAAAGGGTAAAATAAAAATGTCTCCATTTATAAATGATATGATTGGTAATATAAAATCGGTAAATATTAAAAATGACTTACTTCTATCTTACTGTGTTTGAGTACTCATTCTCCCCCACTACCTTCCCAGTCTCTAGTAATCATTGTTATATAATTAAATTGATTTTTAATATCCACATATGAGATAGAATATGCAATATTTTAATTTCTGTGTCTAACTTGTTTCTCCTAATGTAATATTTAAATTACATTAATAAAATTCTTAAAAAGAATGTTAGTGATATGAAAATTTATCTACACTGTTTTGATTATTGCATACTCTATACATCTATTAAATTGTCATACTGTACCCTATAAGGTTTACCATTAAAATAATAAAGATGTGTGAAAAGCAAATTTAGAAAAACTGGCTGGATATGTGAATAGAGAAAACTGAAATTCAGTGTTCTTGAAAAAATATAAAATTAAAAATTTAAATTCCATTTATAATTAGTTCAAAAATATTAAAGGCATAAAAGTAAATGACATAAAATACATTCAAGATATATTAACTTCAAGCTTCAAAATATTACAAAAATTTTGGGGCTGGAGCAGTGGCTCAGCAGTTACAGCACTTGCCCGGCACGTGTGAATACACGGGTTCAAACTCCAGCACCCACGGACACAACTAAGTGTTAGAGCAACAAAAGCCATGTGAAAAACTCAATAAAAATTGATTCTGTCTCTCTCTCTCTATCTATCTATCTCTCACTGTCCTTCTCTCTTTAAAAAAAAGTTACAAAAAATTACAAAAGTATTAAGAAGACTGAGATAAACAGATATACCATGTTCATTGTGTGGAGGACTCTATGTTGCTATGGTGTCATTTTTTTTCCCTAAAATTAATGGCTTAACCCAGCATAATTCAGCCAAATTCTAGTAGGTTTTATTATGAAAATTGACAAATGTATTGTACATTTTATGAGAACATTTAAGATTTAGAATACATAATAGAAGGGAAAAATGGGACATATTTCAATATTAGATTTCATGACTATTCTTACACTATTTATTAGGCTTTGTGGTACTGGCACAAAAAGAGACAAATAGATTAATAAAATAAAACAAGTCCAGATTTTTATACATATATATATATTCA
>PVKS010003263.1:0-106207 GCA_004027875.1 Aplodontia rufa | reverse complement strand
ATGATAATAGACCAACTTTCTCACTGGCCAGGGTCTAGTCCCAACCTCCACAGATGAGTGGAGATATTCGACCATTAGTTCTCTGGGTTAAGCTGATTTTACTCAGCATGATTTCTTCCATAGCCATCCATTTACCTTCAAAGGCTACAATATCATTGTTTCTAATTGCTGTGTAAAATTCCATGGTGTAAATCTACCACAGTTTTTGGATCCATTCATCCAGTGAGGGGCATCTGGGTTGTTTCCATAGCCTAGCAATAGTGAATTGAGCTGCTATGAACATAGATATTGCTGTGTCACTATAATGTGCTGATTCTAAGTCCCCTGGAAAGATTCCCAGGAGTGGAATAGCAGGGTCGTATGGTGGGCTCATCCCTAGTTTTTTGAGGATTCTCCACACTGCTTTCCAGAGGGGCTGTACCTGTCTGCAGCTCCACCAACAGTGTGTTAGTGTGCCTATCTCTCCACAGCCCCTCCAGCATCTATTATTGTTTATTTTCTTCATCTTTGCCATTCTGACTGGCATAAGGTGATATCTTGATGTGGTTTTCATTTGCATTTCTCTGATTACTAGTGATTTAGAGCACTTTCTCATGTATTCATTGGCTTGATCAATGTCCTCTGGTGAGAAGTTTCTATTTTTTGCTAAATTCTTGGTTCACCGAATTTCTCACCTTTTGTTTTTTATTAGTTGAGTATGGATTTACAATTGAAGTCCATATTTCTTGGTTTTAATTCCTGTGCTGCAGGAGTCTTATTAAGGAAAAAGGAGCCTATGGTGGAGTGTTGATCCTATTTTGTCTTTTAATAATTGTATGGTTGCTGGTTTAATTCCTAGTTCTTTGATCCATTTTGATTTGATTTGTGTGCAGGGCAAGAGATAAAGATCTAATTGATCTAATTACAGTTGTCTGCATATGGCTGTCCAGTTTGTCCAGCACCATTTGTTGAAAAGGCTGTCTTTCCTCCAAGCTATATTTTTCCCCCTTTGTCAAATATCAGATGTTTAAAGACTTGTGGGTTGGTCTCAGTGTCCTCTATTCTATTCCATAGGTCTTCCTGCCTATTATGATACCAATACCATGCTGTTTGTGTTATTACAGCTCTATACAGTATGATATCAGATCAAGTATTACAATTCCTCCTCTCTCTTTTTTTCTTAGTAGTGCTTTGGCTAATCTGGGTTTCTTCTTGTTCCAAATGAATTTGAGAATTGATTTTCCTATATCAGTGAAGAATGACATTGGTATGTTGATGGGGATTTGTTGAATCTATACCGCACTTTTGGCAGAATGGTCATTTTAAGCATATTGATTCTGCCTAACCAAGAACATGGGCTATCTTTCCATCTTCTCGGGTCTTTAATTTCTTTCTTCAGTGTTCAATAGTTTTTTTTTTTTTTTTTGTAGAGCTCTTTTACTTCCTTCATGAGATTAATTCCCAACTATTTTATTCTTTTTGAGGTTATTTTGGGTGGGATAAATTTCCTGATTTCTTCTTTGGCATTATTGCTATTGGACTATAGGAAAGCTATTGATTTCCAGGTGTTGATCTTGTCTCCTGCCACTTTGCTGAATTCATTTATAAGCTCTAGAAGTTTTCTTATAGAGTTTTTTGGTAATTTTATTTTCTTTCAAGGGCTCAGGAATACATAGCAGGTGATTTTCTTGCTCACTCTTTTTCTTTAGAAAGTTATGCTGGGTATCAGCCATTTACCTATTAGTACAGTCCAAACTTGTGTCACTGAACTCTTTAGCTTCAGAATTCAGCAAGCGTTTTAGAGGGAGCCTCAAACACATTGATAAAATGACTTTTAAAACATTGGATTTTAATTCAATGAGTTTTGGGGAGGTTAAGGCAGATATTTTTGTTTTTAGGAGGGCATATTTCCTTCCAAAGTGAAGATTTACATAAATGGTCAAGATATCTCAATCTATTTGAAGAACATAAACTTGAAGCATGTAGAGCTCATTGTATGTTCTGAATAGCCACCAACATCCAGTTGCCATGGCCTTTAGCTTTCAGCTCCACTGAAGAGCAGTGATTGGACATGATTGCTCCTAAGACAATGCTAGAGATATTTTCCCTCCCTGCTTGTCTCTCTGATCAGGAAAACACTAAAAAGATCTATCAATTGCCCCATCTTTTGCTTTCCATTTTCAGGTTTCATCTTTACAGAAGATGTCTTTGACATCTTTTGGATCTTTATTTGTGTAGTCACTCTATTTACATAGATGCCTATATAAATTGATATGCCCGTTTCTCAATGTACCTATCTCACATATTATTAACACCTCTTTACTCTTTTTTTTTTTTAAAGAGAGAGCTACAGTGAGAAAGAGAAAGACAGAATCAACTTTATTTTAGTTTTTCATGCTCCGACACTTAGTTGTGTACGTGGTGCTGGGGTTCCAACCTGTGTACTCACGCGTGCCAGGCAAGCACCATAACCACCCAGCCACCACTCCAGCCCCCCACCTCGTTACTCTTAATAAAGATTTTCCTTAACATCTTACATGCCTCATTATTCCATCACAGGAAACAGAATAATTCTAGCTAATTCAACAAGAAAGCTATTTCATATAGAGAATTAAGAACTTAAAAAATTATTGGAAGGCCATTAAACAGGATCCCAGCTGGAGTTCCAGGCATGACTATTTGCACTGAGTAAAAGTAGTAGGCAGAGTCTTGATACTGAGCCACAATTTATTTTTTTTCTTTTTTTAATTCAGAAATTTATTTGTTGAACAATCAAACAAGCTTCTAATGAAATAATATAATATATATATAAATTCTGAAAATTAGATTTACCAAGAGCCCCCCCCCAATTACCCACCCTTATCCCCCACCCAATACAATTCTACAAATGCCTTAGGTTGTGTGACATTACACCTTATCTGGATTTAAAACATGATAATAGAACTTCTTTCTCAAGGACCGGGGTCTATCTCTAGCCTCCACAGATGAGTAAAGACATTTGACCTTGGTTCTCTGGGTTATGCTTATTTCACTCAGCATAATTTCTTCCATAGCCATCCATTTACCTTCAAAGGCTGCAATATCATCATTTCTAATTGCTGAGTAAAACTCCATGGTATATATATGTACCACAGCTTTTGGATCCATTCATCCAGTGAGGGACATCTGGGTTGTTTCCATAATTTAGCTATTGTAAATTGCTGAGCCATGATTTATATATAATACAATTCACCTTTTTAGGAGACTCATTCTGCAAATTTTGACAAACCTAAATAGCTATATCACCACACACTATTACATTCAAGTTATAAAACAATTCCATTATCCTCAAAACCTGTCCCTTGCTTCTTCCAATGTCCCCTCCCCAGTCTCTGGCAACTTCTGATCTATTTTTTATGGTTCTGCAATTTCTAGAATGTGGTATAAATTGAATAATATAGTGTATAGTGTTTTGTGTCTGATTTCTTTCAGTTAGTGCTTTTGAAATTCATTCATGTTGTAGTTAGTAGTTCATTAGTCTTTTATTACTGGGTAGTGTTTCATTGTTTGGAATAATACATAATTTGCTCACTCTCTCGCCAGTTGGTGACCATTTGAGTTGTTTTCAGGTTTTGGCAATGTTCACATGGAATTCTTTCTGTGGACTTACTTCTTCATTTCTCTTTAGGAAATATTTTTTAAAAAGAGATTATTGAGTTTGTGGTAAATGTTTATTTAACATTATAGGAACTTTTACCATTTTTGCATTCCCATCAATCATGTGAAAGAGTTCCATTTGCTCTACATCCCCAGAGATTTTATTGTCAGTCTTGTGAGAAGAGCCTTGGCCTACTTTACCTGCTTCCCAAATGGTCTGACAGATTTGCTGTTGCCCGGCCAGCCCCAGCTCCGTTTGCTTGTGGTACAGCAATGATTTACATATGGATCTGCTGGTGGTGTCTAGGATAAAGTGAAGCTCCAGAATGAAGCTCAATATGCTAATGGATACAGAAAGATCATTCATCAAGGCCTTGAATGTACCCTCACTGGATTTGAAAGAACATACAAAACAATGGTGTATGGTTCTCTTTTAGGCTATTCGATCACTCCATGGAAGGATTTAAAAACTGGGAGTTCATGACCATTCATTGCTGGGGAGAAAGAGCGGCTGGTGACTGGATCCTTGAAGTTTATGATACTCCCTCTCAGCTGAGAAACTTCAAGACTCCAGGTGAGAACTCCCTTTTTATAAATTAGTTTTTTAGGCAAGAAAATTATAAAGCATGTTTTGGCCAAAGAGTATTTTACACTTTTCTTAAGCTGTTTTGTGATGCTTCAACAAAATACCAGAGACTGGATACTTTCCAAAGAAAAGAGGTTCCTGTAGCTCACCCTCCTGAAGATTCAAGAGCACAGCACCAGCATCTGCTCAGCTTTGGTGATAGCCTCATAGTGGTTGGCATCACACTGGTGGGAGCACATATGAATGTGATGAACTGTGTGTACAGACGAGACAGATTATAGAGTGGCCTTGGTTTATAGCAACTTACTCTCTTCAGAATTAATTCACTCCTGCAAGACCCAGGCTACACTACAAGACCAATATTAATCTATTCATGAGGGTGGTGCCCCCTTGACCTAATTGTCTTTCAGTGGGTCCCACTGCCTCAGCACCACCACACTGGGGACCAAGCCTCCAGCACATGAACCTCTTGCAGGATTCACCACATCCAAACCATAGCAAACTCATACATCAGCATTGGCTTTTTCACATGAATTGTTTCACATGTGTTTTGAATTGCCTGTGCATATTCTAGTTTTCAAGAATACCATGTAAAAGGTAATAATTTAGAATAAGAAATAAGCAGTAAGTACTTAGATGTACGTATAGGACCAAACATGGCATTCATTTATGTTTCAGAAGAGATGATCCACATCTCTAACCAGCTTCCCATACTTTCTTTGACTATAAATAAGCCAACCTTGTCCACACACAATGGATTAAACTGCATGGTCATAATTTCTACACAAAAAAATACATAGGTTTTCCTTAGTTATTTCCTTTTATTTTATTTTATTTCTTTCATTTTTCTCAAAATTTAATTTTCAGCTCAGGCAAGACATTGAGTTTGGCCTACACCAGCTAATCTCATTATCTCTAAAGAAAATGAATGATATTATTCTGCCCTGCATGAATCTAAGAGCCAAGGAAAAAGAAAACTTTGGTACACGTAGTGTGGGAATTAGGATGTTAACAAAGGTCTTTTCAGGTAGCTGCACACAGGCTATGAAGCTTGCTTGGAACACAAAGTAAGGAAAGCACAGATGCAGCATGAGTGGGAGATTGTGTTACCCCTGACAGCCCTGTGGAGTACTTGGCTCAGAATTGAATGATCTGGCCAGGTGCGGTGGTCCATGCCTATAATCCCAGCAGCTCAAAAGGCTGAGGCAGGAGGATTCCAAGATCAAAGTCAGCCACAACAACTTAGCAAGGTCCTAAGCAACTTACTAAGACAGGTCTCACAATAAAAATAAATACATAAATAAATAAATAAAAAGGGCTGGGCATGTGGCTCAGTGGTTAAGTACCATTGGGTTCAATCCCTGGTACCAAAAAAAAAAAAAAAAGGAATGATTTGTTTGATAGCTATCCTGCTTCCCACTTGTCCACGGACACATCTTCAACCTTCAGCCATTGGATAAACTCCTTCTCAATGCCCTGTCCAGTCCATCTGCAGAACCAGGCCTGGAGGAAATTTTAGTATTGACATCTAATTCCAGCCCTCTACTGATTACAGAATAAATTGACCCAAACATTCTGTAATTGTAAGCATGTGCACTGCTCAGATTCCACTAGCTGCGTGGGGCAGAGGCGGCAGCTCAGCAGAACATAGGGAGAAAGCACGGGTTTCCCAGCATTTTGCCTGTTCTCATTCTGGGAGTTTCATTTTTTTTACCAATACATTTTGGTTATCTCTTTTCCTCAGTTGCATATCAGAGTTCATCTGTGGTGCCACAGTAACCAGGAAGGTCAAAATCTGAACACTGAATCAGAATAAAAGTTTTGTTAAAGGACATCTTCATCTATCTTACCTCTAGCATATGTAGCCTAAATATTAAGGGTGGCCAAAGTTTTATTCAGAAATCAAATATTTGTCTCCAAGGCTGGGCTGCTAGAAAAGACAGATTATAGGCCACAGTTTCTAGACACATTCTCTCCATCATAAACTACCTAGTTCCTAGGCCCTCCCTCTCCTTTTCTCCTGTTTTTCATGCTATACTTGTAAGCCCTGCCATGGAGATGCACAGGGGAGTGGCAGTAGGAGGAATGGCAGAGTGGTGACTGGTCTGGATGCTCTGAACAAAGGGCAGTTCCCAGCTGATACATGAGCAGGCATCACTGCAGGGCTTTATGTCGAGAGAGCCCATGGCAATGAATACTGTCAAAAATGCATCACAATTTTGAACAGTTAAAAAACTAACTAGAAGTGACCCTACGAGGCTCCAGCAATTCTGTACTCCCAGCAAGACCAGACTGCTCTAGGAGTGTGCTACTGATCAGCTCCTTGCATATAAGCCAGGGACTAAGAGTATAAGCCCCTCTGCCCTCAATGAGTTTGGAGTTTGTCCAGAGCCTACATGATTATCTGTGTTGAAAGCTCTCTGCAGTAACTCAGATAATCTTGCCTTAGCTAATTCACAGCGGTGGCTTCTCTTTATACAGTCAGCCCTCTGCATCCACCAGCTCTGCATGGTCCACCCTCATGAATTCAACCAATCTTGGGTCGAAAAGATTTGACAAAAAGTTTCATCTGTGTTAACTGTGTACAGATTTTTTTCTTATCATTATTCCCTATACAATACAGTGTAACCACTACTTATATAGCATATATGTTATTTTAGGTACAAGTAATATACAGATGAGTTAAAGTAAACAAAAGGATACGTGTAGATTGTGTGTAAATACTCTGCCATTTCATATCAAGGACTTGAGCATCATGGATATTGGTATCTTCAGGGGATCCTGGAACCAATCACCCATGGATATCTAAAGACAATTATACTATTTAAATGCTCACATTTACTCCACTTACTGCCAATCATTTTAGATATTTTTTCATGCCAGAGACAGGTACCCTAGTGCTTTAATAGAAACATACAGTCTTTATGTATCTGTCCTTCAACCAATCTTTCATTTCAAGGTTAGCCACGCCTTTGGTAAGGGACTTCCACCATTCCCATTTATGGATGTATTTGTGCTGTGTGTGTGTGTGCGCGCGCACACTTATACATTCCTATTATTGTTTCTATTTCATACAATCCTATGGTAGATTTCTTCTTGTCTGGTTAATGATGGATGTCTTTGGTAGGCTACTAGAAATTCAGCTGGAGATGTAGAATTTTTCTTGTCCAATTCAACATTAGAATCTTCCCTAAATGTAGAGGTTCCTGACTCCACAATAAATTTGTATTTGTTTCTTATTTCTCCCCATTTGTGTATTATAAAATACTTATTGAGTGTTCAGTTTTTGTTTTTTGCACATTAAACCTATATATGGCAGATTGCATTTATGTGTTAGCAACGAGGATGGGTTTTTCTCCTTCTCTATTTACATAGCTATCTCTTAACAGCGTGTTTCAGCGTCTGTTACTGAAACTGCAAAATCTTCTATAGAATTTAGAAAAAGTGGTAGAGGTGGAAAAAAAATGATGACCCAAATATGGCAGTATTTGATGTGAATCATGGCAGAGGGCCTAAGAAAATAAATGTGAAGTGAAAATTAAAGAAATGAATTGCCCAGGAAGGATATCCCTCTTGGGCTTATGATGTCCTTCAAATATGGTACGAAGAGACATAATCAGTTTTGAGAGTGCATTTTTCAAAGCACTTAGGAGGGTAAATTTTGGGATCCAAAATGAACCAGGTTTTAGGGTGACTGATGATCGGATGACCTATAGTGTCCGTTGGAACACTTGAGAGAGAGAGATGCCAAGCAAGTTTGTTTTTCTTGCATTGCTACCCCAAGGCAATCAGATAGATCATCAGTTTCCAGTCATCATTCACTTCCTGCTACTACTTAAAGTATGCCACTTAGAATTCTGAGCCTAAAGAGTACCCGGCTTGTGAAAAGCATGGCCATTAACAAATGAGTCCAAAGATAGCTGGCAAAGAACAAAACACGTAAACCAAGCGTACTGGCCAGTGCACATGTCAGAAAGAAATGACTGCCCCACAGAATGCAGGAAATCCTCGACTTTCAATGGTTCAGTCTGGTTTTTTCAGCTTTATAATGGAGTGAAAGCAATGTGCATTCAGTTTAAAAAAAACTTGGAATATTGATTTTTGGTGTTTTCCTGGGCTCGCAATGTGCAGCGTGATGCTGGGCGGCAGCAGCCAGCCACAGTCCCGTAGGCTGTGCAAGCGAGAGGGTGAAACAGCTGATGCTCCACGGTGTAATGTGCTGCCCGTGTTTTTTTGGCTGTTATATTTTCTTTTCACATCGTCATGTCTACTAAACTCATCGGTGTGTGTACATGAGATATTCAGCACTTTAATAATATAGACTTTGTATGTAGATGATTTTGCCCAACTGTAGGCAAATGTAAGTGTTCTGAGCACATTTAAGGTAGGTGATACCCCGCTGTGATCAGTGTGCCCAAGGTTAGGTACATTAAATGCATTTTTAACTTAGACCATTTTCCACTTACGATGGGCTTATTAGGACATGACCCTTTCAGAAGTCAAGGAGCATCTCTTTCATTTCTAAACATCAGGTTCCTAAACTGCTAGACATGAACAGGAGACAGTATTGTAAACAGGTGTAAGAACTCAGGATTTGGATTTAGAATGGGTTTTAATATTATGTTATCAACCTCTGTGCCTCAGTTTTCAATATTATGTTATCAACCTCTGTGCCTCAGTTTTCCCATCTGTATATTATAAATACTAGTACTTACTTCAGAGATGCTGTGCACATTGAATGGAATAAAACTTATAAATCATTTAGGTCTGCACTTATTAGCATATAGTAAACATTTAGAAATGTTAGGCATTGATTTGGTGGGTTACAGATGCTAAGAGATGAAAATCCCTGACAGCTGAGGGCCATCTCTCCAAGCCAGCCTTTGACCCAGCCCTGACCAGGGTCAGATTCCATGTGTTAAGCCGTGGTGAGAGGGTGCTGCCTTCCTGCTGGCATGTTTCCATGTTTGTAATGGTTTTGTTTTAAATCATTTCTGCTTATGGTTGATTTCTTTTGATGTGAATCTTATTAAGCTTAATGGCCTAGAGGCAGTTTCCCCTTTTTTCTTAAATATTTTGCATTGAACACTTTAATTTTATGAAGCTAAGAAATAAATGGATAAATAAGGACTAAAGTAAAGCAAAATGTTCCATGAGTCACCCAAAGGAAGTGAGACAGTTACCTTAGGCCTCAAGGTGTCCGGGACTATAATGTGCAATTTTGCAACACTATTCAAAAGTAAATTCTGCAATGGAAATGGTCCATGCGTGTTCTGCCGGGTATAGTGGCTACTAGCCATCTATAGCTACTGAACACTTGAAATATGGTTATTATCACTGAGGAATAAAGGTTTTTAAATTTTAATTTATGTAAATTTAAATAACCAAAGGGTGTCCAATGACTATGGGACAGTATCCATAATGATGTATTCTTAAGATTGAATGACTGATTCAGAATTAGGTGGAACAAAGAATTGTTTTGTCATTTTATTAACAAGTCAGATAATGCCAAAAAATTTTTAAAGCTCAGAGAAAATCTTTATACATAGAAAAACATAGCCTTCTGTAAAATTCTGGGATTCTCTTAAATGAGCATAATTTGAAATTCAACACTTGATCTAGCAATCTGTGGTATGTTTATTTCCTACTTTTCTATAAATGCTGATTTAATCAAGGTCTATCTGTAGTGGGTACTCAGTAAATATGTGGTGTATGAATTATTAAATAGTTAATTCTGCAAAGGGTGGGAAGTGTGCATTTCTAACTCAGTATCTGATGCAATGATTCCTATCAACCTTCATCCTTTTCACAATTCCACTATTGCTTCTTTTTGGTACGTGGATTGAACCCAGGGGCACTTAACCACTAAGCTATATCCTCAGCCCTTTTTATTTTTTATTTCAAGATAGGGCCTTACCGAGTTGCTGAGGCTGGCCTTGAACTTGTGATCCTATTGCCTCAGCCTCCTGAGTCACTGAGATTACAGGCATGTGCCATGGCACCTGGCTATTGCTTTTTCTTGTATGAGAAGGACTTAAATTACACAGCTGAAGAGTGAAAATTTGGTCATACTGTGGTTTTATTTTTATTTCTCAAGGTAAATTGAAAGAATGGTCTTTGGTCCTCTATGGCACTTCTGTGCAGCCATACTCCCCAACCAACGAGTTTCCTAAGGTAGAGCGTTTCCGCTATACCCGAGTGGAAGACCCTACAGATGACTATGGCACAGAGGATTATGCAGGTGAGCTTCTCCCAATGACACACAGTCCAAGAAAGTTCATGTACCCTGGCACCATGTGGGATAATTAATAGAATATAACAATGAAATGATATGACTCAGTGCCATACAACATAACATAATACAACTACCCATACTCTGGTATATTTTTTTTTTAAAGAGAGAGGGACAGTGAGAGAGAAAGAGAGAGTCAATTTTATTTAGTTTTTCATGTGGCCTTCATTGCTTCCACACTTCATTGTGTATGTGATGCTGGGGTTCGAACCCATGTCCTCACACATGCCAGGCAAGAGCCACAAAGACTGAGCCACCACTCCAGCCCCTGGTATATTTTCTTTTATCCCCCCAGATATTTGTGTGTGTATTGGTTATTGGTGTATCCAAACACCCCTATGTGTTGTTTACAAAACTATTAGTCCATACTGTGATTAAACTATGGTGTATTTAATCCATAATCTGAGACATATAGTTTGCAGAGAGTTTTACACTATTTTAAAGATGGTTTGGATGAACATTATTTATCAATTTTTTCTATATCTTTAGTTAATTCCTTTGAGTAGAGTTCTCTTCTTAGATTTATTGCATCAGAGGAGATAATCAGTTTTAATACTTGAAAACATTTTGTCAAGATGTACTAGTCTACACTGTGACCGGCTATGTGAGTGTTTATTGTACTCATTCCAGCCAGAATTAACTAGAAAGAAAAAAGTTTAAAAAAAAAAAAAAGAAGAAGAAAAGTTATTTTAAAATTTATGTAGCTTTGGAGCTGGAGCGGTGGCTGGGCAGTTAAGGCTCTTGCCTGGCATGCGCAAGGACGTGGATTCAAACCGAGCATCACATAAACAACAAAGGATCAGAGCAATGAAGACCACATGAAAAGCTAAATAAAGTTGATTCTCTCTGTCTCTCTCTCATACATTGTCCCTCTCTCTGTTTAAAAAATTATTATTGTATAGCTTTGTTAGTAAATCTAAATATTTTTCCCTCTGATTTCTCTGAATTAAAATGATCGATTTTTGTATTCAAGATGGCAGTAATTCACTTATCTATTTATAAGAACTCTTTGTAAATGTATTTTGCTTGGTTTCATATTTGTTGAAAACATGCTATCAGTTATCATTTGCTTCATAAATGTAATTTTTGTTTTCTTTTTTGAGGTTTTAACAGAAAATACTATTGGAGAATGGGATTTATAACATTTGTGATATTTTGCAGAAGTTTTATCCTTTAATATCAACTAAATATTCATGTACTTTTTTGTAATCTCTTATTTTTCACATTTGGCCTTTAACTCATCTGGAATTTACTTTGCTTATGACATAAAAGTTTGAATTGAAACTATCTTTAATTACTTCCCAAATAGATTAATAATATTGGTTGAATAATTATCCCTTCTTTTATTAGTTTATGATACTTTTTTATAATAATAATAGTAAGTTCTTATGTCAGGGCTTCTTCTGGTACCTCCTTTCTGATTCATCAATCTAATAATTCAAAAACTAATACCACCCAAGTTGTCTCATGTATTTTCATTTCATGATGTTTTTATTGTTTTGCTTTACTTTTGCAGTATTGGGAATTGAATCCTGAGACTATCACTGAGCCACATCCTCAGCCCTTTTTATCTTTTCTTTTGAGAGAGGGTCTCACTAACTCACCCTGACTAGCTTCAATCTTGCAATCCTCCTGCCTCAGCCTCCTGAGTAGCTGTGATTACAGCCATGTACCATAATGCCTGGTTCATGATTTTTTTGTTTTCTTTTTTAGTTATGTATTATATTTTTTTTAATCAGTAATGGGGATTGAACTCAGGGTCTCACACATGCTAAGTACATGCTCTACCACTGAATTACACCCCTAGCTATTATGATATTTTTAATATTTGTGGAACATTTGCTTCCCATTTTCATACAATTATTGCCCTGCTATTCTTTTTTTAATTAAAGAGAGAATTGATTTTATTTAGTTTTTCATGTGGCTTTCATTGATCAGACGCTTAATTGTGTATGTAGTGCTGGGGTTTGAATCCACGTACTTGTGCGTGCGAGGCAAGCGCTGTAACTGCTGAGTCACTGCTCCAGCCCTGTCCTGCTATTCTTTAGATGAATTATAAAATGATTTGTTAAATCACACTTTTGAAAGATCCATTGGAATTTAATTTGAATTTATATGCAATTTCATTTCAGAGTTATTTTTACAATATATAGTCTTTCCATGTGAAATATAGACCACATCCAATTTTACTGAAATTTTTTAATTTTATGTAGTTTTCTTCTGGTGGTATTATACCAAAATATTTAGGTCTTATGACCCTTGGAAAACATTTCATACTTTAACTACTGTATGCTGATATGTAGGAAACGTACAGGTTGCTGCCTTTTCTCTTATATCTGGCCATTTTCTTAAAATTATCATTAATTTATATGTTCTAAAGTTGATTTTCCAGGGATAGTTTAGGTATTATAGGCATATCATCTTCAAATTGTGTTTTTAGCCTTCTTATTATATTTCTGATTCCTATCTTATTGCATTGGCCATCACTTCTAGGAGCATTCAGTGCTTCTGAGAGATGATTAAATATAACACTTATTGGACAACTTCTCCTAGTGGAGAACTATTTGTAAAGATAAGCATAATACACCTTTAGACAAAAAAAAATACTTTGTTCCTGCATTTCTGGAATTTTTCTCCAGATATTCAGATAAATGTACATTATTAATCTCCTGAACAGAATATTTTAAATACGCATGTAGCTCCTTTTATTCTAAACAGGTAGTTTCCCAGAGTTAATAACATGTTTAGATCATTAAAAACAACTGAGCTAATCAGAGTTAGATGGTATTCAATTTTGTCTTCATTTGCTTTGCATTTATAACTATTTATGTTATAACTAGCAAACTATTTTGTCTTCTCTGATAGGTGAAAGTATATCCAAAAACATAAATGGGACACAATGGTAACCTATCACTCTTTGTCTTATTCAAATTTTGGCAACAATTTATAATTCAAATTTAGGTAATGTTAAGACTCTGAACATATCTTTGTGGTTTTTCTGATTACATCTCTAAAATGTTGACATTGGTACTTGTCAGAGAACAGAGAAAATTATTTCATTGTTATCCCACACACTGTAATACTAAACTGCATGTGGGACAGTTTCAGATGACAAAAGAAATAACATAACATGTGAAACTGCTATACAGAGCCCTTTGAGCACATATCAAGAATAAATCTTTAGGATTTGGGTTTTTTTAATTCTGGAAATCATCTGATGAAAAGGGCCACACATGATTTCTTTCCTTTGGAGCTGATTCTTACCTTCATTTAGAAGCCCATCTGACTAGAGGTACGTAGGACATTATTATAACCAAATCCCTGTACTGTTTAATCAAATACCAGGGACTATGAGACCGACCTACAGCTGGCAGAACTTCAACCCTTACATAGCACTGACTTTGCTCCCCAGAGTGCAAAGGCAGACATCTAAACTGTTGCAAGTTGTACTCCCTGTGGAATTTAATTTAGAGATCAATTTAAGGCTTTGGGGAAAATAGAAATAAACAATGCTGTTAAATGACTCTTGCAATTAATCAGAAATATATTTCCAGTCTGCAGCATTTAGAAATGACTTATTTCCATTCATATCAAGAGATCATTTTAACTGCATGCTCTATTTCTAAGCTGGAGATCTACACCAGGCATCAGGACATTTCTTGATGCCAGGTCTCCTAGCTATATTGACGCTGAGCAGGCCATTATAACTCTTGAAAAATCAGTTTTCTCATCAGCAAAATGAATGTATTTGACTATCAGATTTTTTTCCTAAGTCCTTCTATCCCAGGTCTCACATTTTATGTTTCTGCACGTTGTAATTGTAGAACATAATTCCATAATGACCGTAGGAGGCTAAGGTTCAACAACAGTATGCCTGTCCTTTTAATTAAAGCAGGGTTCAAAACATTTCTGGTGCCCTTGACCTACTATTTGCACATGTTATGCAATTATTTATTGCCAGTTAAAAATCACGTGAATATGTATTGAGAAAGAGATTAAAACTTAGGAAACCAAATATCCCAAAATAGGGAGAACAAAGAAAAAGTAAAAACTTGTATAAGTAGCCCATGCCATCAGAAAACTTTTCATCATTCACAGAAGAACTCTCTAGCTGGCATTTTTTTCTCTTACTGTACATTCTCTCTAGTTCTATACCAGAGAATATTTAGCGAGAGAAATTTAGAACCTCCATCCCCTGCAATACTTTAAGTAGTTCACATTTTTAAAATTTATATGTCATTTTCTTGTGTGGCTCTGCCCATTGACCTTTGGGTAGGGGACCATTTTAAGTACCTGCTTTGTGATCCAAGACTAGACGCTGATTTGCATGTGCCAGATGCCATAATGATGTTTCTTTCTGGCCACAGTATTTCATATGTATTCAGTGCCTTAAATGACGTTGGATGAGATAAGCAATCTGGCCTAGGCATTGACTAATAACCTTCTTTTCTTATTGTCAACAACATGCCATTTTTCTATAAATCCTACATTTTATTATTATGCATACTTAATTGCTGTTGATTTTTTTCCATTTACTACAGTGGCCTTGTTCATTTGGATTCTGGAATATCTGTCATCTCCTGCAAGGCAACCAATATGTGTTTTGAAAATCAGGCCAGTGCCTAGAGTTTACATTCTTGGTACTTAGGCACCTGACATTTTCCCAGTAAAAGTCAAGTTCATCTCTGCGCTTACAACCACACTGACCATTATTCTTCCATCTTTAAGAAACTATCACCACATAAGAAAAAAGAAAGGTCCTACTCTGTATACCAAAGTCAAAGTAAAAGTGACCTGCTATAATCATTATTTCTTTCTAAGTTTCATTCTGATCTCTTTTGGAAAGGTCCCTGTGATCCTGAGTGCAGTGAGGTTGGCTGTGATGGGCCAGGACCAGACCACTGCAATGATTGTTTACACTACTACTACAAGCTGAAAAATAATACCAGGTAAGAGAGAGGTCATGTCACACTCCCACAGCATACGCCAGATGTGCTGATTAACTAGTTAAAACTGTATATATTTATTGCATACATGATGTTTTAAATACGGAATCACTAAGTCAAATGCTTTAACACGTGCAGTCCCTTACATACCTATCTTTTTTGTGTGTGGTAAGAACACTTGAGATCTACTCTCATAGCAGTTTTCAAGTGTATAATATGTTGTTGTTATTAATGCTAGATATCATGATGTACAATAGATCTCTTGAACTTAATCTTCCTAACTGAAGTTCATGCCCAATATCAATATCCCATTGATAACTGATTCTCCGTCTGCATTTGCCCTTCATGAACATGTGAGTGCATTGGCCAAACTGATGCTTTCCAATATTTCCTAACATGTAAGACAACCACAAGGCAAATGACCTAGTCTCTGCTTAGTCTCTTCCACTCTGGGCACAGAGGTGGACCTGTGCCTCTGAGCCCTGGCTTCTGCCTAGAGCTGTACAGATATGGAGCCCGGGAGGGAACAGTGACTACCCCAGTGGACACCCCTGCCCCATGTCTCTCACAGCCCTCCCTCCCTTCTCCCTACTCCTTCAGGTAAAAAATTACTCTGGGGAGCTGCCTTGTGGTACCTCCAAACTCTACGCACCCAGATAAACCTAGACATGCTCAAATTCCTCCTTTTAAACCCATGTTGAAATTTAAATTCCCCAAGGAAAAGGTCCTTGGTTGTCTCAGTGCCTCTGTTGTCTCTTGAATGCCTGATATTTAATGGGTGCTCAGTAAATATTTGTTGAATAGATAAATAAATCAAGCCCTGTCTTTCAGTTATAGACAAAGGGGTTATTTTTTTAAAAAATTCTCATAAGCAAAATAAATTTAAGTATATTTATATTGATTTTAGACAATAGCATACAACTACAACCACCAATCACATGTACGCACATAGAATCCATATGAGAAACGACACACAGCAGTAGAAGGAACCCTTGTTAGAGTGACCTTTCAGCATTAAAATCATGGTTTCCACATATCTCTCCTCTGATCCACCATTGCAAGCTTACTCTTGAGGTTCAATATGTACCCATCACTCCTCTCGAGGAGCTAGACCTTCACAAGGAGATGGTTGGGACCGAGAGTCACCTCCTTGGGGAACTTGGTGCTGTGTGACTGCATTGCTCCTCAGCCCCCAAGCAGGAGGAAGCTTTAGCAAACAGCATTTAACCCTAGGGATTTGGTGTTGATATCCTGGTCTAAGACTGGCCCTGAGGCTGAGGACAGCCATTTACTCAGCCACTCCATGAGAATGCTGAAGGACAAGTCGCTGGTAACTCACCTTCTTTCTTCTTCTACAACACAGGATCTGTGTCTCCAGCTGCCCGCCTGGCCACTACTACGCGGACAAGAAGCGATGCAGGAAGTGTGCGCCCAACTGTGAGTCCTGCTTCGGGAGCCATGGCGATCAGTGCCTGTCCTGTAAATACGGATACTTCCTGAATGAAGAAACTAACAGCTGTGTTGTTCACTGCCCTGATGGCTCATATCAGGACACCAGTGAGTTAATTTCAAATATTTGGATTTTAGAGAAGGTGTGGGTTTTTCATTGGAGCATCCTTGGGAGGGATGTTCCTCCTTTATGAAAATTGGCTTGCTTAATATCAAACAGAATTTAACGAATTTTGAGGCAGTTAGAAGCTTTATTTTAAAATGCGTGTAATTAACTGTTAACAGAGGATGCTCAAGACCACCCCTAGATTCAGCAGTGCTCCAGGAATGCTCATAAGACTCAACTCTTGTACTCAGTTAAGGTTCCTAGATCAAAATAATACTAAGTAAAATCAGCAACAGGAAATGATAAAGGCCAGAGGAAAGCAGGCTTAAGAGCCACACAGGACATTTTTATTTCCCCCAGCAATAAAATATGGCGGCACATTTGAAATGTCCTCCAGGCAGCTCAGTAGAGGCTTGGTGTCCAAGATGGTTCCCGGGAGCTGGTGTCTGGCATGTACCAAAATCCCAGACTCCTAAAAGGAAAACAGGTGTTCACCATAAACCATCTTTTAAGACAAAGTTTAAACAATGCAAGCCACTCTCATCAGAGTGGTGGCAACCCTCCGCAAATCTTAATTCCAAAGTGCCAGCCATGAACCACTCTGAGAGGCAGTCTTGAAAGAATACTGGCCAGGCCTGTATACTATCAAAGTATGGCATTTTAAAAGCTCCAAACACTTGGCTTTCTTCTAAATGTACAATGAATGTGTATCAAAGCCATTTGACTCATTAATGAGGGAACATGCAAAATGACAAGTGGGTTCAAAGATGATCAAGCTTCTCGTCCATCAGAAAAGGCAAAATGACGAAAGCCTTTTGTTGAATTATGGAATAAATTGAATAACTACCTGCATAGCAATACAACTAGAATTTGGGGGAATATTTTTTTCTAGTGGACAAAGAATATTTACAACTTCACCAAACAAAAATTTGTGCATGAATATGTAACTTTAGAGTTCAGGCTCTCTTGACTGTAATTAGCAAACAGACAAAGATACATGGCCCTAGAGAATTAATCTTTGCGCAAACCTGTTAGTGCTCCAGTATGTCCCTACAGAGGGCTACAGGTATCTTTTGTTTGTTTCTGAGTTCTGGGATAATTTGTCTTAACTAAGGATATGACATCACAGTATTTAATGAACTATTTAATTGAACCTAAAAAATAAAAAAAATCAAGGTCAAAGAAACAAGAGTTGTTTAAAAAAAGATCAGACAAGTCTGAAGTGGGAGTTCTCATTTCTTAAGAAGTAAAATTCTCTCAATTCAAAGGCAGGCACTTCTCTACGTAGCACGTGGATTTCTCCTCATATCCTTTGAACAATGGATAGGGATTCCCTTGTTCTTTTTTGCCCCCAAATTTGGAACATGGCAGGGAAAGGAAAATTGGAGGAGAGAAAGGGGCATAAGGGTTCCACATAAATATGCAGTATTCCTTCCGGAGAATAAAGTCAAAATTCTATCAAGAAGGATGAGCCTTGGAAAAGAAAGTTGGCTCTAGAATGTCCTATAAGCAAAAAAAAAAAAAAAAAAAAAATCAAATAATTGAGATTTTAGTGGTTGGTGGTGCTAGGAATAGATTCTAACTCTTTCTCTGAGCTATAGCCCCTATCCCCCTATAGAGCCTGGGAGGTAGATAATTAAGGGAAGCTATTCAAATAATTACTTCAACTACCACATCATATGATTCCAATGGTCTATGTATCTCTCTCCTGTGTAACTACCTTTGTTATAGTCTCATCCTTTGAGTCCATTTATGTACAATCTGGCAGCCATGTGTGATCATGACTAGTAATAATTCCTGCTAACACATTCACAATGCTTTACAGTTTACATCACCCTCCTCAATTACTGCATTAATTCTTAGGACAACTGAGAGATAGCTATCATGGTAATCTCCATTTACCATGTATAAGAACGGAGACCCTCAACTTGCCTACTGGAAATGCTAAAAGCAGAATGCAAATAGAACCTCTGCCTTCAGATCCTAGGCCATATCCAGTATTCTCAATAACATAGTGAGGGGGAGACCATGTGATAACTACCACCATAACTTGCCAAGGGTTTTGTGTTTCATATTGAGGGGCTAAGACTTGATCCATAGGGATCTGTAAAGCAGTGTTTCTTAATGGAGCCCTATAGGACACCAGCATTTAAAGAGAAGATATGAAAAGCCCATGAACAAAACTTCATTCAGTTCTCCATATAAATGCGAATATAATCCTCTTGCATTTCAGAGAAGACACCAAGTTTCCAGCAAAATTTTATTCAAGGTTAAAGGATTTCCTTAGGGGGCTGGAGTGGCGGCACAATGGTTACGGCACTTGCCCACCATGCCCAAGGGTTCAAACCCCAACACCCACGTACACAACTAGTGTCAGAGCCACAAAAGTCATGTGAAAAACTCAGTAAAAAAATTGTTTCTTTTCTCTCTCTCTCTCTCTCTCTCTCTCTCACTGTCCTTCTCTCTTTTTTTAAAAAAAGAGGACTTCCTTAACATACCAAGAAATCACTTTTTTTCTTTTTTTTAAAGAGAGAGGGACAGTGAAAGAGAGAAAAAGAGAATCAATTTTAGTTTTTCATGTGGCTTTCATTGCTCCAACACTTCATTGTATACTTGGTGCTTGGGTTCAAACCTGCATGCCAGGCAAGTGCCCTACCCTCCCAGCCACCTCTCCAGCCCCCAAGTCATTGTTTTTCATAGTAGAACAATTTCATATTTGCCATTTTGTTTTTCCACTGTGAACCCAAGTTTGGTATTGAATAGGAAAGCCATTATTCACAGTGTATTTGTTCAAATCAATATATTTCTATCCTACAAAATATAGATATTATCTGAAATAAAATAATATTCATGTCAATTCCACAGCAGCTGTAGAGTGCAAGTCACTATTTATTTATGCAAGAAATAAACAACCCTTATCTTGTGTCTTAAATATAGGTTCCTTTGCTAGTTCAGTCCAAGGCTAAGAGCTGTGGGCATGGAGGTCTACAGCCCTTGCATAGTGGTGTTATGCCAGCTTAATGAGTGGGATTTTCAGTGCTGGAAGTTAGGAAACCCTGCTTGGGAAAGAGAATGAGAAGAGGAATAAAAGCTGTAAACTGCTCAGCTGAGAACTAAGACTGTAGTTCTCTTGGCTTCAGGGTGACAGCTGAGTGTGAGGTATTTCCCAGTGTAAGCTTATAGCTGTGTTCGGTTTGCTGAGAATTGATAACAAATGGTGATCCTGACTTTCCCAACTGTTTTCTTCTCAAGACGGTGGGTACTGTAGCATATGTTAGCAACGCTTGGAACATCTCCATATGCTTTTATTGCATCAGTTGAACAACAAATTTATAACTTTATTTCTTGTTTTTTAATAGAGAAAAATCTTTGCCAGAAGTGCAGTGAAAACTGCAAGACGTGCACTGAATCCCACAATTGTACAGAGTGCAGGGATGGGCTAAGGTAAGAGAGTGAAGGAGTTCACCAAACATCACAGCCCCAGGAGTTTCTCAATGCAAACAAAGTGGAAAAAAATAAAAATTAGCAAGTAAATCCACAGTCTTTTACCACCTACCCTTGGTTTGACTCCCACTGAAGCACTTTAGTGCTTATTTACATTATCTCTACCATTATATATGAAAAATTGGGTGCCATCTTGGCTACGGGAGGGTTATAAACTACATAAATTCTCTATAGAAAAGATGACTCAGAGACAAGTCAATAAAAATGACCATGGGAGAGGCATTCTTCGTGCTTTTTGACCTGCATTGTGCCAGTCAAGGATTATGGTGCAGGCAAAGCCAATGAATTATATTTAATCCCCTTGATTAATTCTTTGGATGGTGGAAAGTTATTCCCTTATCTTTATTATTTCTCTGCACATATCAAATCATTCCCTTATCTTGGTACCTCAGGCTTGGCTCCATTATGCTATGGTATGCACATCAATTTAACACAGGAGATGTTTTCCTCGAATGGATGACTTACTCATTGCTATAGCCAGGTAGATGGTAGACTCTGTAGGTGAACAATATGCCGCTCTAATAAATTTAATGTCCTGATCTCAGTAGAGAAGGCTGGACCCTGGCTGTACACAGAGTTAGGATTCTCCTGTACTGGAGTCCTTTTAAGCATAGAGAATCTTTGTTTCTACCTTTGATCAGAAGGTGAAATGGACAGGGTCCAGGCAATTTCCAATCAGGTAACTCTTCATGTTAGTCAGTATTGGAATATTATTTTCATTTAGGTTCATCAGTTATCTGTGGTTTTATTCCTTTTCCCCCATAACTGCATGCACTATTAATTTGTTCAACACCTTGCATCTTGACATTTCAATTTTGATAAATTTTAGTCATTTTAACCTCCTAATTCTTGGAGAAGCAACATAGTAGTATAATAGAAAGGAATAGGGAGATATGAGCTTAAATCCTCCTCTACTATTTATTATTTGTGTGACCTTGGGCAAGTGACTTATCCATTCTGAGCCTCCACTTTCTCGTATAAAATGGTACCAATAACCCATATTTTGCTGGATTCTGATAAAAAATAAACTGTAATAACAATTATGAAGCTCTTACTCCAGCATCTGGTACATAATTATTCCATGAGAAATAAAGATTACTTAAATTTTTTTTCTAAAAGAAATTATCTTAGGAAAATTTTACAGAGTAAGTTAAATCAGTGCATTCCAATAGAAATATGAGAGTCATATATGTAATTTTAAATTTGCCAGTAGCCATATTAAAAGAAATAAAAAGATACTGGGGAAATTGTTTTCAATAAAATCTTTTATTTAACCTAATATATCAAAAAATAGTATCATTTCAACATGCAACCACTATGAAAAACTATTAATGAGATATTTTACATTCTTCTTTGTTGTTACATTAAGTGATTGAAATCTTGTGTGTATGCTCTTAAAGTTCATCTAGATTCTGATGAGAAATATCTGTGTTCAAATGTTTTTAAATGTAGTTGATAGAGTCGATTTCACAAAGCCAATATCTGAAGTTTGCCAATCTCTGAATCAAGTGCAAGTTTTCCAAATTTAAACTTCAGTAATTAAAATGCAAAACTTAAGTTTGGTGGTTCAGCCACATTTCAGGAGTTCAGTAGGCCCCATGGACAGTACAGGTCTGACCTAACCAGTTTTTCAAAGAAGGTATGGAGGCATCCAGAGTCCCAGGCTCAGTAGCCTGTGGTCCCTGGGTTTGGGAAGCAGCAGAAAGCTGCTCTCCATTGCACATCTCCCTCCTTTCATCCCTTCCACACTGTGCATCCTCTGTCTCCTGCTGAATAGATCCCAACCTCAGAAACACTGTCCTTTCTTAGGTGGCTTTTTAAGTTTTTGATAATTTTTTTTGGTGGTCCTTTTTTCATCACACTGAAAAATCCATTTGGTGAACTGTTCATTTTAAAGTGCTGTAGAAAGTGGAAGGCATTTTCTGCTATGGGCCTTTTGAATGACAGCTCTCTGGCCAGCGAGAAGATCTATGAATGAGGTACACTTTGAGTGAGCTGCCCTTCCTCTTGCTGAGGTTTCTCGCATTTTCCCAGAGGCTTCTGGGGTTGACCATTTGACATCAAGGGACTTGTCAATTTTGAACAAATGGGAAAATATCTATGCATAAAATCCAGGAAGAGAATAAATTAAGATGCTAACAGAGACTGCTTAGGACTTTTTTGTTTCTTCTTTAGTTTTATACTTTCCTAATTTCTTTAATGAGCATAAGGAAAAACAAGTTCTAATTTATAAAATTAGTATGATCCATATGAAAGCAGAAAAATAAGATGTTAATTGGAACAATACAAAGAATCTAAGAATATAGACACCATTTGATCATACGTCTTAGTCATAACAGCTAGGATCATTGATTTGGTCATATAGGATTATATTTCCTCTGTTTCCAATCACACTAATCATACAGTGAGTAATATTTTTATATGAAATATTTTAAATCCTACATATTTGTCTTCAATTTTAAGAATCATACTGTCAACTGAGAAATATCATAGCTGATAGAAATTAGAAGGGAGGGAAAAAATACATTCCTTATTAGCATTCTGCCAATTCATTATGTACTCTCTAGTAATTCCAGACAGAGAAATAGAAATTTCTAAAAGTTATTCAATATGGCATAAATAATATAACTAAGTCAAGATGTTTGAGAAATTAGCATTGTAGGTAGCTTTTTTTTTTGAGGGTATATCAAAGTTGCTTAGGACCTTGCTAAGTTGCTGAGTCTGGCTTTGAACTTGCAATCTTCCTGTCTCAACCTCCCAAGCTGCTGGAATTACAGGCATATACCTCCACACCTAGGACAGTTTTTAAATTAATTGTGGAATGGATCTGGATATCAGGAAACTGCTAGGCATACTGTTAGGCAATGTGATTTTTTTTTTGTCAGGCACATTTTGAGACCTCTGGACTGTAAGATGTTGAGCAAAGGAGTATGTCTGCCAGTCTAACACATTCAGAAGAATGTCCCCAAAGCTTAGCAGTATATGTGTGTGTGTGTATGTGTGTGTGTGCGCGCGCGCCATTCACATCCATCTAGGTACCAAGAGGGAAAAGGGGGGCTAGGGCCTTTTTCCCTGCTTTGAAGTCTTACCACAATCCACTGGTCTCTGATGGGCTGATTTGCTACATGTGGGATTTGGGGAGTCCTTACTACTTGCCTTGATCACAACATGCTGTCCATTTACATTTCTCCCAGCCTGCAGGGATCCCAGTGTTCTGTCACCTGCGAGGATGGAAAGTACTTCAATGGTCAGGACTGCCAGCCCTGCCACCGCTTCTGCGCCACCTGTGCTGGTATCTTCTCCCAGCTCCCCCATTTATTCTCGTGTTTTTCGTTTTCCTTTTGTTCATCTGGTTGTAGCTGTCATTCACACAATCGACCTGCATGTTTAAAGTAGATGGAGAAGAATATATTTCTCTTTTGATAATTATGCATTCATTCTCATGAAAAATCATATCATCAGCATACTATCCTCACTGAGAAACTTACATATCCCAGTGACATCTCTTTCCAAGGAGAGCAGATGTTTGTAGCAAGAAGATCCAACTTAAAATAAAAGGGTTTCTTCCCACAAAGAAAACTCAGAAAAACCACAAATATTAGATTATGACACATAATTATAGCAGATGAATGCCATTTTCACAGATTGTTAAAAAACGGAGTCTGCTGTGCAGCCTCTACTGAGGTTTTGTTTCTCCCCCTTGCATTTTTGTCTTGTGCTTAAAGGGGCTGGAGCTGATGGCTGCATTAATTGCACAGAGGGCTACTACATGGAGGATGGGAGATGCGTGCACAGCTGCAGTATCAGCTACTACTTAGACCACTCGTCAGAGAATGGATACAAGTCCTGCAAAAAGTAAGTGATCTTGGCTCCTTATGGTCTACCTTCAAAAATAATAGGGACATACACAACTAAGTATCAGAGAAAGCCAGATGAAAAAATAAAATTGATTTTCTCTTTCTCCCTTATTCTCTCCTTGTCTCTTTTTTTTTAAAATGGAAGAACTTAGAATTTTTAATGATAAAATAAGGTTTAGTCTTTTACCTTTGGACACTGTCCTACAGCTTTAACCCAAGTTATCTGATTTTTTTTTCTCTTTGGCCTCAAGCACTATAAAGATTTCAAAGTAATGAGTGTCTACCTGCTAGGTTTTTATCTTATCAAACCTACCAATTATTGTAAGAAGAGATTTTTGTGTTATCTTCAAAAGGAGAATTAAGTTTAAGACATGGGGTTGATAGTAATGCAACTTCTCCTATGTATGATATGTGAAAGGATTTTTTGAATTGTACATTTTTCCTGTAGATGTGATACCAGTTGTTTGACATGTAATGGCCCAGGGTTCAAGAACTGTACCAGCTGCCCCAGTGGGTATCTCCTAGACTTAGGAATGTGTCAAATGGGAGCCATCTGCAAGGATGGTGAGTACAACTTCTCTTTTTGATCTTCTGAAGTACGATCTTTCTACTTTAAGGTCTAATCTATTTCCATTTAAAAAAAAAAGAAACTGACAAGCATGCGTCATCAGATAGGACATGCCCAGTATCATGTTGGCATTCATCTTCAACTCATCCCCTTAATGGGTTCGAGCTTTTGTTTTCCAATTGCAAGAAGAAATTAATCACCTATAGTTCCACTGGCCAATATGACTACTATTATGTTTTTTAACTAATAAACTTTATTCTTTAGTGGCTTTAGATTCACAGAAAAATGGAACAGAAAAAGTACAGCTGTTTTTCTTAAACATCCCCCGTGCCCTCATTCATTGCTTCCCCCAATATCAACATCCACTGCGGGAGTGAACATTTGTTATAATCCATAGCTTTCACGACCTCATTGTCATCCAGAGCTCACAGCTTCCATTAGCATTTGCTCTAGATGTTATACCTTGCAAGGATGTGGACAAATGTATAATGACATGTATCTATCTTTGTAGTATCTCGCATCCAGAGCAGTGTTACAGTCCCAAAAATCTGTTCTCTGCCTGTTCATTCATCCCTCCTTCCCTCGCCTTAACCCCTAGAAATCACTGAATATTTTACTGTCTCCATAGATTTTTCCTTTTGCAAAGTGTCATAGAGTTAAAGCATACAGTGTGTAGCTTTTTCCAGTTAACCTTTGAAGAATTTCATTTCAGTCTTTTTCCCTGTCTACTTTTTACCCCAATTTTTTAAATGCCATGTACACAGAGCTTTTTGGAATCCTGCTTCTTGCTCTAAGCATTATGCATATACATTTTCCTATGTCCTGTGTTTTTACAGTCTTACAAAACTTCATTTTTAATAATAGCATAAAATTCAATCATACAAAGACTTCAATTTTTCTGCCACTCCTATTATTTGAATTGTTTGCAATTCTGATACGTAAATAATAATCAAATGGCTTCTGAATCTGTCATGAAGTCTGGGAGGTTAGGAATCGATATTTCAGTCTTATGTAGAAGGGAAAACCCAAGACATGATGACAGAAAGTTCTGAACCACAGTATTGAACTTAAGACTTCGAAATGTTCGTCCTTTTTTATTATCTTGGCAACAATGGTTCTCAAGAAAAATTCCACGACCCCACACCTTCCCCACAGATTCTGATTAAATTGGTGTGGGTTTAGATATTTTTAGATGCTTCTTGTGTGTCTAATGCACCCAGTTTGAAGACTACCGCCCTGCCCCGTTCCCTCTGATAGGCAAATGTTCCTTCACTTCCCTAGCCTCAGTTTTTCCATCTGTAAAAAGAATGAATTCAAATTATTCCAACTCGAACATGTGTGTGAACTTTGACTCTCCATGTAGTTCACACTGAGGAGACCATAAAATCTGCCTAAGTCTGATGCAGAAAATACATCTCAGTGATGCAGAAAGAAATTCTTTTGAACCAAAGTTGTTCAAAAATAGATGGTATGCATGTGGAACAGTCTTAGTGATAAGATCATTGCCCTAGGTTCATTCTTTGCCTTCTTTGGAATGTTCCCTCGTCTGGAAATTTTAGGAGAGGCAGAAGAGTTCAGTGGTTGGCAGAATATTGATTTGGGAGTCAGAATACCATACTTCATATCTGGGCTCTAGACCTGGGGCAGGTTGTGAAATTCTGTAGGCTGTCTTCCCCTTACCTGCACAAAATGAGCAGGATAATACTTGTGACCTTGTGTGGTTATTCCACAACCCCCGATTTCCTAATGGGGCATACGGTAGCACTGGTACAACATCACATATGACCTCATGCACAGGCATCCTAAGTCACTGCACCTTCCTATCTTTTCTGGTGTGATTGGTCAGATAGGAATGGGCAGGACCAACTCAGGTGCTGTTGTCTGAGTATTTCTAGGACAGGGCTAATTCTAACTATACTATACTGGGGTAAGAAACCTGAAGTTCTGGCATCCCAGGGACCTGTAAGTATCAACTTTTTAGTTACCAAGTGCCTCCTTACCTTTACTTAAAAACACGATTCCCCTATATCTGAATAAAAGCAGGACTTTGAAAGACTTTTAAGTGATTAGCGTGAGACATGCCCTATAACTCAAGGTTTTCAGCTCCAGCACTCATACCAAGCATTTTGAGGTTTGTGATGCTTTTAACTACTTTCACTGGACCATCGTGAGCACGAACTAAGTTGTGCAGAATGGTACTTTGGTGAAAGAGGAGTGTCAGGATTGTGAGCAAAAGTGGAAGTTGAACCATAATTTGCAATGAATCTATTTTCAGCCCAGTTAAAGGATGACATCATTGTGGCTCACCAGTCTTTTTGAGTAACATGGCAACTGCATTTTAGGAAGTGCTGTTTGTTCCCTTTCAACTTTCATATTTCCATGATTCTAAGACATACTTTTTTTTCGTTTTGCATTTTAACATCTCTGAAATTAGATGGACCTTATAATTCACATCAGCTTACAAATGTTTTTGGCCACGGATTCATAGGATATAAGTAGGATTGCCTGAGACTCAGGCACAGAGATGGCTGTTAACTGAATTAAGCACACAACTACTACTTCTTGTGTGACAGTGAACAGCATCTCAAAAGAGCTTCCAATATTGAACTGTTGTTCAATATTCGAAGGAAGAATTGTTGCATAATCACAGAAACCAAAAAAAACGTTATATAAAAGATACTTTGGGGGGGTCCTGGGGATTGAACCCAGAGGTGCCCAACCACTGATCCACATCTCCAGGTCTTTATGTTGTTTTGTTTTGAGATGGGGTCTTGCCAACTTGTTTAGGGCCTCAAGTAGGTTGCTGACATTGCCTTTGAACTTGCAATCCTACTGTCTCAGCCTCCCAAGCCTGACAACAGATACTTCTAATAAGTATAAAATTAAAATTCTAATTGATGAGAGCATTGTGCTGCAGTTTAATAAGAAGCACAATTTTCTTTGTGATACTTAAAATAATGTTGCCTTATAAATCCTGTGTCTTAGAGTCAATGAAATATGGCATAAATGACTGTGTATTCTCTGCTCTAGGTAATTCTGAAAAGAAAAATTCCTTGCTTATGTTATTATTGATTTCTAATTTATTCTTTTTCCAATCTTTTTTCCCTTTCACAAATGGATACCAATCACATTTACCGTTGGACTGCAATATCTCTCCTTGAAAACCAATGCTGTTGACTGAAATCACTTTTGGTGGACCAAATTTTCTTCTTGTTGACTGCTCCCGAATGATCTCTTCCAACCCCCCAATCTGCCTCTCTGGCCAATCAAAACCTCCTTCCATGTGTGTGCATCATGCTGCTCTCGACCTCCACTCCCCTTCTCTTTTGCTGATTTCCGGAAAAGCAACGGAAGAGTCCTGGGCCGAAGGAGGCTTCTGTATGCTTGTGAAAAAGAATAATCTGTGCCAACGGAAGGTTCTTCAACAACTTTGCTGCAAAACGTGTACATTCCAAGGCTGAGCAGCCATCTTAGATTTCTTTGTTCCTGTAGACTTATAGAATATTCCACATTATTAAAAAGAAAAAAAAAGCCAAAAAAAAAAGCAAGCCACCTCTCTCTCTTTCTTGCTCTTTTTTTTCCCTCTCTCTCTCTCTCTCTCTCTCAAGTTTGTGCAGGGAGATGGTGAACTGTTTTGTCAGAAGTTAAATGGAAAAAAAAAATAAACCTACAACAAGCCTACCTTTTATAACTGGGTGTTTAGTGCTAAACAACCAGAACCACAGAGACAGTATAGTATTTGATGCCAAAGTATTTGATGCCAAAATTTGACGTTAAAGTAATGATTTGATTTCCTGCCCTGGGTTTGAAGGTCCTTTTTTCTTTTTAATTCCTTTTGCATTTACTTGTTTGTTTCCCTTTGAGATGCCTAAAAATATTTTTCCAAACTATCACAAGAGCATACATAGATCAAAATGCAATGGAAAGCTCTTGCATCAGTCATTTTTCATGCCTGAGCCCACCACCATTGGGGAAAATGACAGGAAACTGGACCTGAGGGCAGGAAGAACATCCTGCAGAGATGTGTTCAGTGTCGTCTGTCTTCGTTTTTCCCAGTTAAACATCGAGTCTTCCCACACATAGCTTATATGGTGCACTACGTACTGGTTTTTGCATTGTACTCACTTGATAAGTCTGCTCCACTGGTTTCATCAGATAGACTTGCTGCTACTGGCGTTTCCACCATGGATGAGGTTATTTTACACCCAGCTGGTCAATGGGATTGTTCTATAGAGTCAAACTGGTGATGGAAAGAATGCAGAGGTACATAAAAGAGCTGAGATTGACCCAGCTCCCCAGAAATTCAGAGTGTTCATTTTGTAGACCCTGCACAATCTCTTGGTGCTATCTAGCCATTATCCATAGCATTTTTTTAAAGGCCATCAGAAATTCCATTTGTCATGGTGGGAAGCATTTTGGGTTTGATGCAGGAACTTTCTTCCTGGAGTCAAAAATTTCTAAGAGGTCCTGTATTTTTTAAGAAATGGAATTTATTTAAATAATATTTAAGCTCGTGCTTATGTTGGCCGGGCAGTGTTTTTCAATGGTGCTTATTAGAAGTTTTTTCATTTGTCATTTTAAGAAAATAAAACTGGAAATTGAATATGGGTGGCATGATTGTCCCCTCCTGGTTCTGTATTTTCTCACTCTTCTGTCCCTCTATAACTAGGCCATGCTCTTACACACCTGTCCACTGAATGTCACTGAGATCACCTGGGGGTTCTTTGTTTATGTGGGTGGGTTTAGAAATTTCTTCACTGGTTTCCTATAACTCCATAAAAACATTCCATGGAATCTAGCAGACTGAATTATGAGAAAAGTGCTTTGGATCAGTGGTCAGAAATGAAGAAATCTGAAAGATCATTTTACAGTTTCTCTGTTTGCGGGAGGGTAGAATGATAATAAGCTTCTTCATTTTTCACATCAAAGCTCTATTGGTGACCTTGTTTGCTTTGAGAGTGACCAGCCATCTTGCAGGCGTTAAGCTTCTGAGAGCTTTGTTTCCAAAATGCCACCGGCTTCACAGCCAAGAAGAGGAATGATTTTAATACAGATGATCCTGGGAAGGAGCTGGGGAGTGATGCTAAGGTCCCCGTCCAAGCAGCAAGTTAGTAAAAAGCCTGCCTTGAAAATATTCCTGGAAGTCAAAATTAACTCAAACCCAAGGTGAATGAATAATCCGTGAACAGTCTAATGACACTCTTTCTAGCTTTATAAAGGTATCGAGTCACCTAATAATTCAGTAAGTAACTGAACAACTTTCCTAGTTACAACACTGAAGGCCCTTCTGACACAGAACCAGAGTTGATCCAGGGTATGGTATGTAGATTTTCCATTTAAAGCCACAGTCTCTAAGTGGACAAGTGTAAATTCGAGCCTAAAGCAAGCTCAAGCAGATGGCAAACCAGATTTGCCTGCAAGGGAATGCAGCTAATTGAACTAGCTCATACTATGTAAGGCACAAGGTCACCATGATAGAAAAGAAAAATAATGTCTGTGTTCTTAGACAAATAACCATTGACAAGAAAGCCAAGTTCACTGGGGTCACCCAGTGCATGCTCCGTTTCCCACTGGCCGGGCAGGTGCACATCATGGAAATACCAGTTTAGCTACTAGTGTGTTACTGCCTCATTTAGCTACAGAACATTATTAACTAGAACATAATGCTTTCAAAGTTTAAGTTAATGTTATATATTATGTATAAATATATATATTCATAATGAGATATATGTAATGGGTAGTACAAAGTTTGGAGATGTGACACATGCGCTAAACTTATAGAGACAAAAGTCCTGTCTTCTGTTCTCTTTTGTCTTTTTATTTTTAATTCAGTAATTAATAGTGACCCATTGTGAAATCCAAATCCACTTTACTGAAAAATACTGTACATGTGTAAAATGTTCAGTTGTTTTTTTTTTTTGTAAAATATAGTAGAATGGTTGTAATTGATACTGGCCAAAATCAATGTTATTTCATATTTTATTTTTTCTATTAAATTAACCTAAGTTCCTGTTTATTTGATCTGTTCATGCCCATGTATAATCAACTCTGAAAGGGTAAGGTGATGAGGAACTTCCCTGTTCCCACATAGAACTGGAATATAAGGAAAGGATGGAGATGAACGAAGAGCCTGAGTAAAGTTAGAAAAGAAAGAGTACGCAGAGGTGGGGATAAAATGGAGGAAGAAAAACAGATATAAGGAATACACGGGTGAGATTTGGACATTTTTCGAAAGTAGGCAGTGAAAATAATCCATAAAAGTTTGGCATAGTTTCTGAGATTATGCACATGTTGGTCCCCAGTGCTCTGCAGTGCTGCATACACACACACACACAATGAGGGGTGTGTTTGTGTGTGTGTCTACTATGTCAGGGGCAAGGAGGCGAGGAGTGTAAAAGCTGTTGAAGAGAAAGATGGCCTTGCTCAATTTGCTGACATCTTCTGTAAAGTTCACAGGGGCTGTATCCCTGGGTGCCCAGAGCATGACTTTATCTAAAAGACATCTCCAGTACATGCCACAGGTGGGACTGGACAGCTAGCTCAGAACGGCAGTGCGGTGTTATTAGTCTGTGTGAACCCTTCTTGAGATGCAATCACTAGCCTTCAAGGTTTGATGCCCTGCCTTTTGGACAGAGAAATGAGAAATGAGTCAAAACGGTAAACAAACTGAACTCTAACTAGATTTAAAGATCTCAAGATATAAACATTTGTAAAAGAGAGCCTGAATAGTCTCAAAGTTCCAATATGGGGATGGAGAGAGAGTAATTTTATTGACCATTTACTATGTGCTATGC
The DNA here is from genome assembly GCA_004027875.1 of Aplodontia rufa. NCBI lineage: Eukaryota > Metazoa > Chordata > Mammalia > Rodentia > Aplodontiidae > Aplodontia > Aplodontia rufa. The sequence goes on along the minus strand of PVKS010003263.1, from coordinate 74,490 downwards.
AATGTGAGAATATACAGTATACGCATGCTGATGTAAATATTTCTCTCTCCTCAGAAACACTCTCGAAGTGCATGTGTTGTCTTCTGTTTATACATAAGAAAATAAGCACATTGACTTGAAGCAAATCAATGGAGATGACATAGTCAGACTCAAAATAATAATAAAATTCAGCAGTAAGATAACAAAAAAAGTAGTGAATTCCAAATCTCAAACCTAACACTAAGTTGTTAGGTTCACAACAGCAGATTCCTTGGAATTGAGTTGGCGGAGTAAATTCCCTGGAGCAGGTGGGACTTGCTTCAGTGCATTACCAGCAAGCCTATGGTGCTCAGGACAGCAAGATGTTAACATGGTTTTAAGTAGTCTGGTACTACAAAGGATTTTTTCTTTTTATCTTGAACCAGGGATTGAACCCAGAGGCACTTAATCACTGAGCCTCATCCCAGCCCTTTTTATGGCTTTGAACTCTCGATCCTCCTGCCTCAGCCTCCCAAACTGCTGGGATTATAGGCATGTGCCACCACACCGAGTTACAAAGGACATTTTTGATTCAACAATATTTGATAAATAAGTCAAGAAAAACTACATTTTTACAGCTTATAGAAGTTGGATAATGTGTCATCCTCCTTGACTCCCTCATCCATGGATGACCTTACTATAGGCAATCCCCACCTGCAGATTGATCAGAGTTTTCTTTCTATCTCAGTATCAGAGACTTGTCATCACACACCAACCTCTTCCATCCCATTCATTATTTCCCACTCAATGATCAACCCTTCATTTTGAGGAAGTTGCAAACTAAATACTTAATAGGGGAGGTGATTGTTTTAGCATCTTCTAAATTAAAGCTTTTCACTCCAGGTGATCAACACTTGGACACATCTGGGTATAGAAATTAACAACACCTCAGTCCCCTCACATTAAAAGTACATCATGCTGGCAAAATATAAAATGAACGTGCATTCTTCATAATTTTCATCATCTTGTCTCACACAAAGAGAGCTGTGGTATGATAAACAGAAACAGCATATTGGAGGCAGTTTTTCACTATGGCCTGGCCAATTTCACTCCCTCCTTCCATCCTCTAATGTAAAATGGCAGAGGGGAACAAAGGCCAGCTACAGCTTGACCTCACCTGGTCCAAGCTGGGCCCTGGGCCCTAAACTCAATATGTGTAGATGACAGAAAGCATAAACCTGCCTCTCTTCCTAGTCGACATCCATTTCCAAATGTTATTTCTGTTGCCAACCCATAAAATCTAAAGTTCTCAACAGAGTACTTTGGAGCCCTTGACATATTTAGCAGGGCATAGCCAAGATGGGCTGAATTTCACTGTGGCTCATTGGAGCTCCTTGGCACCTAGCAATAGGCTGGAATCCAGATAATCATGTCTCCTCTTCCTCACAAGAGGGGACAGTCTGGCCCAGATTCAGTTCTTTAGCAAGAAGGATGCAATTATGCAGTATCATTAAGTCTCAGAGGACCAGAACATGACCCGAATGGCAACGGTTCCTTCCCATTCTCTATCTCCAAGAGACTTGTAAAGATCATTTGGGTTATTACTGGAGGATTTTCTTACAAGATCTTCCTAAAAGGTCATTGTTCGGAGCAACTGGGTTTTTTATTTTTTAATATATATTTGTTTGTAGGGGTTGGTTTTTTGTTTGTTTGAATTGTGGGTTAGGCAACAAAAGATATATTTTCATCCTGCTTTCTAGAAAATACCAGAAACATTCCCTGAGTCCTGAATTTTTTTCAGATCTTAAGCTTTTTTATATACAAACAGTATATGTTATTTTAAGAATACAGTGTTTTAAAGTTGACAGGGTATTACAAATAGCCTAACTTACTTGGGCCCACACAAAAATCAGGTCTACAAATATTAATTTTCTGATGCAAGAAGCATAGCTAATCAGGGTTATGGCTGAGACTCAAGCCCAACACTTCAACCTGGTACACAACACTGCCTCCTTTTTGTTAGTAGCAGAGAAAAACCAAATTCACGTTACTCATTGCAAGGCAGAGGATAAAAGCCCTTTCCCGAGTGAAGACAGAAAGCACACTATATCCCTGGACTTCTTTTTTTTTCCTTATGAACACAAATTAGTTGTTCTCATAAATAAGTGCACTATCTATCCCTGCTACACACTGAGCTCTGGGGTTCTTCTTGCCTTCTGCAAGCTTACATCTGATGGGGGAAACAGACATAAAAATATATGATTTTAATATGAAGGGCTTTAGAATCCCTAAAGCTCAGAAAATAATGCCAAAAGTTAGTAAATGGGACAGCATCAAATTAAGTGCCTTTAAAAGGATGTAAAATGTTGGGCGTCCAGAGGATCTAGTTAATTCCACCAGTCAAGTGCTGAGGTCCCATGCCCTTGTACTACAAAGCTTGCCAAAGGCATCTACATTACAGTGTTGGCTCTGAAATGTGTAAACAAAACTGCAAAGATCAAGATCAAATAGTATCAAGTAAATATCTACAAAATACAACATGTCAAACTAGTCGATTGTAACTCCACTCTGAACATATGTAATTAAATTTAATGTAGGATGAAAGTGAATTTTAATGTGTTTAATACAATGGAGAATCTACACAGGTTAGAACATCTAGAATGCATGGATATCTTAACATAGCCTTACAAAGAAGGGAGAAAATCACTATTCATTCCAAAGGCAGGGATCAGGGAGGACACTAAGGCAGGAAGGGGAGGTGGGTTACAGGGACAGTGATGTGTAGAACCCACCCACTTCTCTTCACCTTCTACACTCCCCTAGGAGAGCTCATTCAATCTCATGGCTTTAAATGTCCTCTATATTAGTCCGTTTTCCATTTCAATAAGAAAATACCTGTGGCTTATTACTTGACAAAGAGATTTATTTAGCTCACAGTTTTGAAGGCTGAACATGCAAACAGCATTGCACTGATCTGGCAGAGCCCCCCACCCCCGCCCCCAGTGGGATGGTATCACGGCAGATGTGCCTGTAAGAGGAGAGATCACTCGGTGAGACAGGAGGCCACAGAGAGACCAGGGAGGGGCTAGTGCTGCTCTTTTTTTTTTTTTTTTTAACCACCCTCCCAAGAAAACTAGCCAGGGTCCCATGAGAACTACCTTAATCTCTTACAAGGGCATTGCCCTCAGGGACCTCCCAATAAGCTCCACCTCTGAAAAGTTCCACTACCTCTAACATGGTCACACTGAGGACCATGCTTGTAACACATGACCTTGGGGAACACACCACTTCCAAACAATAGCACCATCTATATGCTGATGAATCAAGACAGATAGATAGATAGAGATAGATAGATTCCTGATTTTTCCTTCAAAATTCACAGCTATAGATTCAATTAACTACTTGCCAGTTCTTTTCAGATATCCGATAGGCATTGCAAAGCTAACATGTCCAAAACAAACTAGACAACCCAGCCTCCTAACCACCTCTCTCCCACCTCGGTAAACGGCAGTATAATGCATCTACCCAGTTGTTCAAAATTTCTCTTCTTTGTACTCCAAATGCATTTTATCAGCATAGTTCATTAACTGGACTTCCAAAATGTATGTCTAAATGCCCTACCCTGCTTACACATAGGTGTGACTCAGCCGGATGCCATCATCTACATCCTGAACTACTGAGGGAGCCTCTGAGCTAGCCACTCGTCCACTCCCCTTCTCTCTTCTTCTCCCCTTGCCCCATCTGTTCACACAGCAGAATGCCATTACAAATATAAAATTGGATTTAGTGTCTCGTTCACTCAGAATACATTCTCAACTCCTCACCTAAAGTCATTCATGCTGCCTTCCTCTTATCCCTCACCTGATTGTACTAATTTTGTATGTATCTCCCAACAAGCCAGGAATTTTGTGCCTTAAGAATCCAGCTCTACGGAGGGAGGGAGTATAGGGGAATCAACTCAGAAGGAGATCTCCGATCTCCATGAGAAGTCCATTTGACACCAGGGTTCAATTGGGGGAAACATAGAACCATGGGAAACCCAAGGGGGAACACCATGGAATGGCATTAGCCTTGGCTAACTATATGAATATACATTTGTTCTTGATTGTTTGATAATGATTCTCCCTCAATTAAAAAAAAAAAAAGAATCCAGCTCTCCAACTTAGCAAGACCCTGTCTCAAAACAAAAAATAAAATGGGCTTAGTGGTTAAGCATCCTTGGGTTTAATCTCTGGTACCAAAAAAAAAAAATTAAGAAAAAACACTTCCTCAGAATGTGGCTCTTTCCACCACTCTGCCCACACCTGATTTTTTTTTTTTAAGAGGGGGTGGGTTTCGCAATAGCAGTACCACCACATGATATGCTGCAGGTCACTGGCTTCTTTATTATCAGTCAGCTCCATGACAACTGGGACTCTGTCCATCTTGTTCAGCTGTATCTTATATGTCCAAGACAGTTCACTTAATAAGTATTTGCGGAATGAATGAATAAAAAGACATCAGAGAGAAGTGACATTTGTCCTGAGTCTTGAAGAATAAGCTAGATTTTGTAAGTAGAAGAAGGTGAGGATAGCTAAGTAGGATCTTGAAAGAGAATTGTGTACAAAGGCACAAAGCCATTTAAGCACCTGTGGATGGAGAAATTCACAGTGGCCAAGGCAGGGAGAGGGCACGGCATGCAGCTCGAGGGAGTGGAAGGAAAGACCAGTGGGGACTGTGAGTGAAGGACCTTCAGTGGACTGCTGCCCTTCCTCTACCTCTGTCACCAGTCATCAACCTTCTTTCCAGATAGACTAATTGATTTGCCCAAGGACCCATCCAGTCCGCTCTTGACCTCCTGCCAGAACATTTGGGAAGCGTTCATTCAGACAGAATGCTGAGGAGGCCATACATGCTCCAGTCCCCAAAGGATTGATGGCCACTTTGAGCCAAGTAAATGAAAGGACACTGTACTAAGCAGAGCTTAGCTGTCAGGTGGGCTCACACGAGGAGACACCCCCTCTTGGTTGTGATGTCCGTGGTGACAGCAATAAATAGTGCGAGGTCTGTTTTCAAGACTTGACTGAAGGGCACCTTCTTTTCCTCCTCAGAGAAGACTCCCTTTCCCTCTAAACTTGTATCACCAGAGAAAAACAAAAGGGGAAAAAATGACGTGCTATTACTCCCTTCCCTGATAGGGAAAGCAATAATCACAATAACTCTCGTGTAAGGAAGACTTCCTGTACATTGCTTTATGTGCACTGCTTCCTTCAGTATTCCCAGCAGCCTGATAGTGCCCTATTTTTACAAATGAGGAAGCAGGTAAGGTAAAGACCTTAGTGGCAGATGAAAGATGTGGAATTAATTTAAGCCCAGATGATCTGATGTAGAAGCCTCCAGAAGGAGAAATACAAGAGGCAGGAAGGATGTTGCTGCAACATGGAGCTTATATCAGGTTGAAATATCTCCACAGTGTTGTCAGGCCCAGGTTCCATGCTGTCTCTTGTGAAGACAGCAGCACCCGACCAGGAGTATGCCGCAGGTCCTCATGGTACTTTGTGAGAACAAGGCAGGAGATGATGAGAATTAGTAGTATCCAATGGGCCATGTGAGCAAAACAAATCAGAATCGGCCCAAAGGAAAGGAGGCAGTGGCTGTTAAAAAGAAATGAGGATGTGATGCCCCTTTTTATTGTCAGAAGGACATTGCATTCTCCCTCGTGATGAAATGAGAAAGAAATAAAATGGCAACATTGGGCACATTGCCACATAATACAAATTCCGCAAGCCCATTGGATGAATCTGTTGAAACAAGTTCTTTCCAGGTGGTATGAAACAGGATTTTGTTATCTCATGAATCATCAACTATAACATAGTAAGCTAAACTCTCAAGGAAATATAAGGGCTTCATCATATATAGGAATGTGATTTGTAATTGATTTATGTTATATGATGAGTCACAGATACAGCAGAAACCAGAAGTCACCTTGACCATGACCACCTTCCTCCTTCACTCCCACATCTGAGCCATCGCTAAGTCAGGATATTTCCATCTCCACAATCTGTCTCAGATTCATATTTCTCCACCTCAACTCTCCCTAGCCTAGTTCTTGTCACCCTGGATCAAGCCTTGCACAAGTGGGCTACTGAAACATCTTCTTATTAAATGCATCTGTGTGTCCAGAGCCACGAGTGCCTTATCTTCTCCCCTAGTCCATTCTCCACCGAAATCCCTACGATCTTTTCAACAACTCAGAACTCAGCACAAGCCCCCCCCCCCGAAGCTCCCCATTTCCTTAGGATAAAGTCGAAATTCCTTTCCATGGCCTACTGACCATGGCCTTAGTGACCTACTGCCTCTCCAAACTCACACCATTCTTGCCCTCCCCTAATACTCTCCAGCCATATTGGCACCAATTCTTCTTTTCTGCCTTACACCTTAGAATGTTGTCGTATGGCATTCACCCCTTTAATACTATCCCAGCTAAGCGGCTATCACTGGTTAACATGTATTATCTGAGCCTTGGTTTAAATGTCACTTCTTCATTTACTAATCCTTAAAGACAAGGTTAGATCTATTTATTGTAAGCTTTCATGGTGCTGGGCATGAGGGTGAACACCTGTAATTCCAGCAACTCAGGAAACTGAAGCAGGACCATCACAAGTTTAAAGCCAGCCTCAGCAACTTAGTGAGAACCTCCCTGTCTCAAAATTTAAAAGGGGCTGGGGATATAGCTCAGTGGTAAAGTACCTCTGAGTTCAATCCCCAATAGCAATAATAATGATAATAATAAGGTTTCATGGAAGACTCCACTTCTTTTATATTGATTATATGGTAAGTGCCTAGCTATTTGTAGGTGTGTTAGATTGAGGTATGTAATTCTCACTATAAAGTCTGTTCCATAGGGGCAAAATCAGTAAATGCCTTATATTTTATGAACCTACAAAATGTCTCATAGATTAGGTGCTTGGTAACTCTTTGATAAACAGATGAAAAAATCTACGAGTAATGACAAGAAAGAAATCACTCTGACAACTAAGTCCTCTTATGATTGTGTATAACTTCAGTAAAGCCTTCTGTGTGCACCAGCTCAGTTTTACTATCGTCAGTATAATCCCTGTGAATACCCTCCCCCTAGCCCTTCTATCCATCATAAAGGGAAAATAGGAGATCTCTCGAAGTTTCTCTTGCTGGTCCTAAAGTACACAAAATTATCAGCTCAAACAGTAAAACTAATGCTACAGGACCTTGCCAAAGTGAACCAACAGCAACGGGAGCTGGGCATTGGTTTGTGTGAAGCAGAGTTCTATTCAGGTCCCTCTGAGATTCCCATTCCCAGCTTATTCACCACTGTGAAGGGACTTATGAAGAAATTAAAGCTTAATAGTAACCTATCTTCAGATAGGGAGATCAGCCTGAATTATCCAGGTGAACCTATGATCTGAGAGATCAGGTGGAAGAAGGAAGCAGAAGAGAAAACAAGGTCAGAGAGACTGAAGGGAGAAAAAGGATTAGACCCATAGCCACCGGTTAGAAGATGCTGGAAGTGGAGGCACAAGCAGAAAATACAGGCAGCTCTGGAAAATGAGAGCAACCTGCCACCACCAGTCAGCAAGGAACCAGGGACTGCCCTGAATTCTGCCAACAGCCTGAAGGAACTTGGAGCATATTCATGCTCAGAGCCTCCAAAAAGAATGCAGCCTGCCAGTACCTTGAGTTCTACCTTGTAAAACCAGAGCAGAGAAGTAGCTGAGCCACACTGTGCCCAGACCCCTGACCTACAGAACTGTGAGATAATAAATGGGTATTTTGTTAAGCCATATAATATATGCTAAACTGTGCTGGCAGCAATAGAAAATTGATAACAATTAGAACAGACCTGCTCAATCAGAATATGTACTTTTGCAAGATTCCAAGATAATCACTGCATATTACAGTGTAAGATCTATTACTATGAATAGCAATTTTTCCCAAGTTTCTGACCTTGGTTTTCTTGAGGGGCACCACTGCAAACATCACATTTTTAGACGATGTGCACTGAGGAATTAGACAGTTGTGTGGCACTCCTTGGCTTACCATTAACCAGCAGAGCTGAGGCAAATTAGAGATGCCTCAGGTCAAAGAAATAACTAATGAGCAACCACAGCTTTCTGATCTACAGTCTAGGCACCTGATACACCTCCTGGGCTATTTGGCTGATGGTGTGGATTGGTTGACTTGAGCCTGAATGGTACCTCCCTGCAGGCTCCCGATGCTGGCTCTTGGCAGTTGGTGGAGTCAACAGTCAGTCCATGGCTGCTTCCCAACCAGGCCAACTCACCATTAAGCTCTGCCTTGGTTTTATTTTCACTCACCCAGATGAAGTCCTTGTGACCATTTTCCAACCCTGTTCTCTTAATTGAGCTGTATGGTCAGCTATATTTTTGGCAGATAGATGAGGTGTGAAGCTCATCTCTCTGCCACTACATCCTTCACTGCAGATTCAAATTTATCATTCATTTCCTGTCACCAAGTTTGCTCCTTCCGTGTTCATTACTTACCAATGAAGTATGGTTGTCCCCCTTTCAAGATGGAAGTGGTCAGCTGTTCTCAAGGTCATGGAATCAGCCAGGCCTTCCCACTCTAAGTACAGTGCACTTCCTCTATCAGCACAGAAGCCCTTGACTACTCCTCTCCTTTCCTCTTCCCAACTATACAAGCCCTGCTAATGAGGTGTGCATGTCCCACAGGTAGGTCCCACCCACTTATCAATGTAGCTATGTATGGTAACAGGGTTGAACCTTGGATATCTTGAGTACTATCCACCCTTTCCAAGAGATGGATAACATGTCATGTCATAGCTTTTCAATGTCATATCTACTATTACAGAATCTGGAGGGAGCCTGCCCAGGTTCAAACCCTGGCTTTCTCACTTCATAGCTGTGTGATCTTCGTCAGCTTTGTATCTCTGTGACCAAAACGCCTGACATAGACAACATAGAGAAGAAAGGATCTGTTTTTGCTTCACAGTTTCAGGTGTTTGAATCCATGGTCAGTTGGCTCCATTCCTTTGAGCCTAACATGAGGCAGAACATCATGGCAGGAAGTGTTGTGGAGGAAAGCAGAGAGGTGGGAGAAGGGATGCTGAAAGAAGACGAACCTTTCCAGGGCAAGCCCCTGTGACCTACTTCCTCTAACTAGGTCCCACCTCCCAGTACTCCAATGGGTGAACTCAGTGATGAGATCAGCATCCTGGTGATCGTGATCCAATCACTTCCTAAAAGCCACCCTTCAGTACATATGAGACTTTTCCAGATCCAAACCACCCCTTCTGCCTTCCCACTTTGGATAACAATAGAAATTTCCCCCTCTCAGGCAAGTTGTAAATGACTTAATGCATATAAAGCACTTAGAAAAACACTTAATGCCTATTTTTATTTTTTTCCAGGGCACTTAATGCCTATTTTTATTTTTTTTCAGGGCTGAGGACTGAACTTGGGGCCTTGTGCATGCTAGGCAAGCGCTCTGCCACTGAGCTAAATCCCCAACCCCTTAATGCCTATTTTTAAACAATTAGTTAAAATATGCGTTAGTTGGTGATGTTATTTAAACCACAGTGTCTGGATTCCTCCTTGGTTCTTCCTGTCTGCCTATATACAATCCATCACCAAATCTAGTTAGTTTACATCTTGACTTTTTCCCCACTCTATATATTGGTGCATTATAGTTGTACATAATGATGGATTTGTTGTGACATATTCATACAGGCACACAATATAACAATATAATTTGGCAAATATCCCTCCCCAGAACTTACCCCCTTCCTCACCTCCTCTCATCCCCTGGTCCCTATCCTCTACTGATCTCCCTTTGATTTTCATGAGATCCATACACACATACTTTCTTTTCCTTTTTCCTTTCTAGCTTCCCTGTATGAGAGAAAACATATGACCCTTGACCTTCTGAGTTTGATTTATTTCACATAACATAATGGTTTCTAGTTCTATCCATTTTCTTTCAAATTACACAATTTCATTTTTCTTTATGGCTTAATAAGATTCCATTGTATATATAAATACATAAACCACATTTTCTTTATTCATTATCTGTTGATGGACACCTAGGCTGGGGCTATAGTTTGACTATTGTAAATTGTGCTGCTATAAACATGGGCATACATATATCACCATAGTATGTTGACTTTAATTCTTTAGGATAAATACTAAGGAGAGGTATAGCCAGGTCATATGTGGTTCCATGCCTAGTTTTTCCCTATGGCTAGGATCTACCATACTAATTTCCATAGTGGCTGTACTAATTTACAATCCTACCAACACTATAAAAGTATTCCTTTTTCTTCACATTCTATCCAGCATTGATTTTTTTTTTCAAAAGAGCAAGGGACAGCGAGAGAAAGAAAGAGAGAATCAATCTTACTCAGTTTTTCATGTGGCTTTCAATGCTCCAAGACTTTGTTGTATATGTGGTGCTGGGGTTTGAACTCTCGTTCTAGCTCATGCCAGGCAAGTACCATAACTGCTGAGTTATCACTCCAGCCCCTCCAGCACTGATTATTATTGGCATTTTTTAAACAGGATCTCACTAAGTTCTTAGTGCCTCACTGAGTTGCTGAGGCTGGCTATGAACTTATGATCCTCCTGCCTCAGCCTCCCAAGCCACTGGGATTACAGATGTGCACTTCCATGCCCAGCAATTATTGGAATTCTTAATGACTGCCATTATGTCTGGCGTGAGATGAAACCTCAGTGTATTTTTGCATTTCCCTTATTGCTAAAGATATTGAATATTTTTTTCATGTATTTGTTGGTCATTTGTATTTCTTCTTTTGAGAAATGTCTGTTTAATTGCCCATTTATTTATTGGGTTATTTGATTATTTAATGTAAAGTTTCAAGTTCTTTATGTATTCTCAATATTAATTCTCTGCCAGAAGAGTACCTAGCAAAGATTTTTCTCTCAATCTGTAGGTTCCTTCTTCACATTTCTAATTGTTTCTTTTGCTGTGCAGAAGTTTTTAAAAATTTGATACCATCCCATTTGTTAACTCTTGGCATTATTTCTTGAGCTTTAGGGGTCCTATTGAGGAAAGTCCTTGCCTGTGCATACAAGCTGGAGTGTTGACCCTATGTTTTCTTCTACAAATTGCATAGTTTCTGTTCTGATTCCTACGTCTTTGATCCATTTTGAGTTGATTTTTGTGCCAGTGAAAGATAAGGGTCTAGTTTCATTCTTCTACGTGTGGATAACCAGTTTTCCCAACACCATTTGTAAACAGGCTAAATGTTTTTGGCACCACTATTGAACTTGCCCAGATAATCAGAATGGGTCATTCTACTGTGCCCTCTCTAGTCTCTGATTTACAAAGAAGCCCAAGTGATGTTTGCAAAATGCAAATCTGATCACAACACTTTCATGATGAAACCTGTTGCTTTTGTTGTAAATACGGAACTCATTAACAAATACTACAAAATCTATGTTTCCCCACCTCAACCTCAATTCTTTCTCTTTCTCTCCTCTCTAACCTCCTGGTCATTCTGGCTTTCCTTCAGTTCCTTACACTGACCAAGCCTCTCCTACGTAGACCCTTTGCAGATGTGGCATCCTCCCACTCTCACCCCCTATGTTGAGTAGCCTTCTTCAACACTTGTCAAAGCCACACGTTCACATTTATTATGATGATTATTTAATGGACACCTGTATCCCACGCCAGACTGTAAGCACAAGATTCGCTTTTTCTCACCAATGTGTCTCCCAGAATCAGTACTGTTACTGGCACATAATATTTCCTCCATAAATAGTTTTAAATGAATGAATGAAAATACATGTGGCATAGTTGTATAATTGGGACAAGTAAGATATTGGTGCTTCTGTTGGTTTGACTCCTGCTTGGTGGTTAGGGAGGGTGGGAATTAAAAAATTATGTAAAATAAAAAATGGTAAATCAACTGGGCGCAGTGCACATGCCTGTAATCCCAGTGGCTCAGAAGGCTGAGACAGGAGGGTGACAAGTTGAAAGCCAGCTTCAGCAACTTAGCAAGGCCCGAAGCAACTTAGTGAGACCCTTCCTCAAAATAAAATATAAGAAGGGGTGGGGATGTGGCCTTTGGTTTAGCACCCCCAAGTTCAATCCCCTGTACGGAAGGAAAGAAAGAAAGAAAGAAAGAAAGAAAGAAAGAAAGAAAGAAAGAAAGAGAGAGAAAGAAGAAAGAAAGAAAGAAAGGAAGAGATGGATCACTGGTAAACTACCTGCTGGGTTAGCACAGCCTTTGTGGGCATGTTGCAAATTATATTGGTAACAACTGAGGACAGGAGGCAAAGGTTTCATTTCCAATTATACAGCAAGTCCAAAGAGTTGTATAAAAGCTAAAAGCTAAAAATTACTCTTTCCACACCCTTATCCCTCAATATCCATTTAGGATTAGCTTCCTAGAAAGATCTAACTGTTGCAGTTTATTTAAAAGGTCACCCAAAGATAAGGTGGTAAAAGCTTGGTCACCAACCTGTGGCACTATTGGGAGGTAGTTGGAGAAAGTAGTTAAGAAGCACATGTTGAAGGATATATCTTATCCCTGCCCCTTTTTTTTCTCTTTCTTCCTCTTTCTCTTCGTCCCCTGCCTTCCTGATCACCACAGGGGAGCCGCTTCTCCCTGCCACACCCTTCTGCCATGATGCTGTTTCACCAAATGCCCAGAAACAACAGTCAATTGACTATGGACTGAAACTGAGCCAAAATAAATCTTTCCTTCTTTAAGTTGGTTTTCTCAGGTACTTTGTCACAGTGACAGAGAGCAGGTTAACACACTTATCTTCAAAGTTTTCCCCACAAAGATGTATAAACCTTAGTTTGTTACTATCCTGCTACAACCTAAGTCCTTAGTGTCCTTTGTCCTTAATCAACCTGCCACCTCCTTCTTCCAGTTCTGCAGAAGTAAAACATGATGATCCAGAGCAGGAGAATGGAGATCTGCCTGCGATGTGCTTCCCACAAAACACAGTGTGAGGAGGTGGTGAGGAATTCTCAAACCACACAGGGCTCTGGGGGGATGACTGGGATGACCGGACCTCAGAGGTCTCCTTGGAGGTCTCTTTGGGAAAAGAAGCAGATGAATATACACAGCATCTAGGAATGTCCCAGCTTGTGAAATCCATGCGGCCAGCAGAATGTGCGGTCATGAAACCCTCCTCCAGAACTAGTTCAGCCTGGACCATGTTCTGTAATTCGTAGTCTCTGGGCTTTAGGCCAAGGCAGTCCAGTATCAACCGCTGTCCTATAAGCACCAAGAACAAGGGAAATTGGCCCAGCACCAAGAATTCCAGATACAGTGAGTTGATTCAGAACTGTAGCTTAATTGCTTATCAACAGACAACATCAACCTCCTCTTGTCTTCTCTGATAATTTTCAGACAACTAAAATAGAAAGAGATGATGGTGTTTATCTGTGTCTTACTGTACCTATCAAACTCACTCTCCATACATCAGAGTGTCTGTCTCTGTGCTGACCCTCTTCTACCTCCCTTCCAAATCCTCCACTGAAGGGTCACATACCACAGCCACACCTTAGGATGGTGATTTGGGAACATTCTTGCACTATGTGCGTTGGACACGTTCTACTGGTGGTGATGGTCAGTGGTCAGTGTCTCAGAGAAGGCAACAAATGAGCCCGGACCAAGATGGTGATCATCTTTCCAAAGGATGAAGACTAGAATAGAACAGGGTTCTCCATCTCAGTGGCATCAGAGTCTCCAGGAGAGATCTTCCAAAAAGAATTCATCCTAACTCAGAATTTCTGATTCAGTAGGTCCAAGGTGGAGTCTGAGAATTATATGTGTAATAAATTCCCAGTTGATACTGATGAATCTGTTTTCACATTGAGAATCACTGCCAGTGGTGTTAGACCTTCTAAGTATCCTAGGAAAATTCAGGTTCCAATCCCAGCTCAGTTACTTACCATAAAACCTTGGATAAATGATTTAACCTCTTCAATTCTTTTTTTTTTCTTTACACTTTTGAATTTTTATTTATTTTCTTCTTTTTTATTTTATTCAGAAATTTATTTGTTGAACAATCAAACAAGCTTCTAATGAAAATATTTAATATATATATATAAATTCTGAAAGTTAGATTTCATTCCTCATTTACAGAAAGGAAGTAACAATGGCCCCATAGCTGAGGATTAAATGAGATGATGCTCGTGGATGGAAAAAAATCACTCTTCCACCTCCCCTCGCCACCCCCGCCAGAAGACACCCCTGCCCCACACTTCCCAGGTTGAAAATATGACCTTCCCTGTTAGGGCTGCTATGGGAACACTTGAGTGGCGTGCAGGGCACAGCTCATCCAATGCCCAGCTGCCTTTCTTCAGAGCATCCTGTCTGTAAAAGCAGTGCTAAGATGAGCATCAGGGTGCCTCCTCAGCCCGCATCACAGAGTGAACAAAGATATGGCAAAGTGGTGCTATCATAGATTTTTACACACAGACTAAGAGGTGAAGTGACTCAGCCAAAACCCACACAGTTCATAATGGCAGATTTCCAGAGTTCGTACAGTGTATCCACTGATGCTTTCATACTTACTCCCTCTTGCGCTCCTGCTGTATCAGTTTCCTATGGCTGCTGTAACAAATAACCATAACTTCGTATCTTAATATAATTCATATGTACTCTTTCCCGGTTCTGAATCTCAGTAGTTGGCAATGAGTCTTACCACATTGAAATCAAGATGTTATCAGGAGCACATGTCCAGATGGTCCAAGGGCAAGCACTTCTTGTTTTTTCCAGTTTCTAGAGCTCCATTCCTTGCATTCATTGGCTTTTGGACCCTTCTTCCATCTTAAGAGCCACAGTAGTACTTTTCTTTTTTTAAAGAGAGAGAGAACAAGAGAATCAATTTTATTTAGTTTTTCAAGTGGCTTTCATTATTCCAAAACTTTGTGTATGTGGTACTGGGGTTTGAACCTGGGTCCTTGTCCATGCCAAGCAAGCACACCACCGAGCCACTGCTTCAGTTCCTAATTTTATTTATTTATGTATTTTTTTTTACCAAAAATGGATATCTGGATTTTGGCCTTTATACTAAATTTGTGACAACATTTTAAATAATGTTAGAACTTATCAAGTCATACTTCATTGGATTAAAATCTACTGCCACATCTGTTATAAGACCATTCATTAATTTTGGGGGTGGGGGGAGCTGAGAATTGAATCCAGGGACACCCTACAATTAGGCTACATATACAGCCCTTTTTATTTTATTTAGTTGTTTTTTATAGGCACATTATAGTTTTACACAATGAAGGGATTTGTTGACACATTCATACATGCACCCATTATAGCAATATAATTTGGGCCAATCCCCCCCCCAGAATTTCTCCCCCACTTTCTCTCTCTCCCTAGTCTCTTCTCCACTGATGTATCCCTGCTTGCACATATATATCATTTTTTAAATTTTTTCTGGTTTTAAATGCCTTTGAGGGAACTATTCAGCATCTCAGGAGCGCAAAGTATACCATACAGAACTCTCCCCATCCTCCTCCCTCCCCCCTCCTGCCCACCCACCTAATCAGACTTCCCTCAGTTCATTTGTTAACTTGAGTTTGATGGACCTATTATATAAACTTGTATTTCTATCATACCGGGATCTCACTAAATTTCAGAGGCTGGCCTCAAACTTGTGATTGTCCTGCCTCAGCCTCCAGAGCCACTGGGATTACAGGCATGCTCCACTGCACCAGACTTACTTAACTAATTTTTTCATGTGTGCATTTGAGTTTTTATTTTTCCCATTTTTTTATTGATGCATTATAGTTGTACAGACTGATGGGATTTGTTGTTACATATACATACATGCATAAAATACACAATATAACAATCTAATTTGGCCACTATCACTCCTCAGCCCTTCCCCCTCCCTCACTTTCCATTCCTTTGTTCCTTTCCTGTACTGATCTCTCTTTGATTTTCATGAGATCCAACCACAGTTTTCTTTTCCTTTTGTCTTACTAGCTTCCACAAGAGAGAAAATATACAACCCTTGAGCTTCTGAGTTTGACTTATTTCTCTTAACATAATGGTCTCTAGGTCCACCCATTTCTCTGAAAATGACACAATTTCATTTTTCTTTATGGCAAATAAAGCTCCATTGTGCACATATGCCACACTTTGTTTATCCATTCATCCATAGAAGAGCACCTATACTGGTTCCATAGTTTAGCTATTGTAAGTTTTACTGACATAAACATGGGTGTGAATGTATCAATATAGAATGATGCAAAGTCAACAGTAATGTTTTAAATCTCTCTGCTGCAATCACTGAATCACCTTCTTCTGTGGTAAAATCTCCATCTATTTTCCTATTATAAGGACACTTGTGAGTTCTTTGGCCTAGCCTGATAATCCAGGATAATCTCCCCATCTCAAGATCTTTAAATCACATTTGCAAAATTTCTTTTGCCACATAAGGTTACATACAGTTTGCAGGGATGAGGACCTGGACGTCTTTGGTGGCTATTATTCAGTCTACTACACTTGGATAGGTCATCTAATCCTCTGAGCCACCATTTTTTCATCAGAGAAATGAAAATGTTATGTCCTTATGAGAATGTTGCTGTGTCTACCCATTAATTCACTAAAAATGAATACCCTTGGATTGTTCCATGCTTCCTGCTCTACCAGTTTTGTTTATCTTGCATTAATTCATTAACTATACTTACTCATCTTTTATTAAGCATCGCTATATGCTAAGCACAAGGAAGATAATAGAATCCTCATTCCTTGGACATACTCTCCCTTTGTGAATTTTATACAGTAAGAGAGACAAGCAAATAGGGGAAATGCCCTAACGTGTGAACATGTGCTATGCAAAGAATCAGTGAGAAGATACTCTACAAACTCTCTGCAGGTGTATAACAGAGTGGGTCTCAGTCCCTTGGGCAGGAGGTAGGAATAGAAGGAAAGATCTGAGACTGGAGGCTGGAAAGGAACAAGAAGATGTGAAACAGCCGGAACATCTGGAAAATACCAGGAGCTTCTCCCTGCTGGTGTCTTGGGTGCCAAGGGGTGGCATGCATAAGAGAGAAATGATTTAACAGCCTGGAAGGACTGATTGTGGTAGCCCCAGGTGCCATGGAAAGGATTCAGGATCATAGCATGTTCTCCAGGGAGCCTCTGGAAAGTTGAAAGCAGCTGCTCTCAAAATCCTGTCCCCTGCAGTGATCTGCAGGTCCTAGCAGGAAACCCTGAAAGCTTTGACTTCCTTACCAATATTTAAATATCAAACTCTCAGAGAGGTCTCTGTGAAGTGGTTCTGGTTTCTTTAAGTGCCTCTTGCCTTTCTTCCTTATTGAAACCTTTATAATTTATATTTTCAGAAATTTATTTTTAGAGCCTCCCATTATGGTGAGTCATCATCTGCCTTAGAATCTCTATCAATCTGATTTTTAAATCATTCACTGTTAAAAATGTTCTTAAACTCCTAGATCCCTCTTAACCCCCTCCTCTGTGTAATTCTTTTTATATGAGAATGTTGAAAAGGCAAAGTCTATACATTACCTATTAAGGGATTAGATACTAATAATTCTGATTGCTAATGCAGCATGTTTTTCAACCTCGGCAGTTTTGCTGAAAGTGGATTGAAGGTAACTTTGCTTGGACTTTAGTTGGGAATGTCTGCTTTCCTGGGTACATAGTCCCTGGTCTGTTTTTACCTTCTGAAAACTTACCGCCACCTCTCTAATACACTTTCATCAACTGATAGCATTCTCCCCTGTGAACTTCAATAAATTGGCAGTGAACTTCTGTGCTGGAAAGATATTTTGCATTAAAACTTGGATTCACAGCAGGCAATCTGCCTGGGGACCACATGTCTAGGAAAGCAGTCATTTTTAACGAAGGCTATTTCAGGCCTGGATAGAATAGGGCTGTTGTGCTCTGAAGCCACAAATGTCTAGCCTCCTGGAAGCAAGATTACTGTACTGCATGTTGGTAATTAACCTTGTCAACTAACTTTGAAAACATCTCCAGCATAAGGCACACACCCTTTTCTTGGTTCCATTGCTATAGTTTCGGAATCCTATTTTACTCCACTTGCAACCTGCATTTCCAACCACTACCCCTCTCCAGGAAAATCGCCCTAATTTCCTTGCCCACTTCAACTTTTAGTTCCATAGCATTTAGAGCTGCCAATCATGTAAAATATATTAATATTGAGCTTATGGTTTACTAGATATCTCCTCTGCCTGCTATTATATACCAAATACCTGGAATGGTGCCTGGTGATACACTAGGGTCTCAATAATTACATGAATTTATTTTCATGGAGCTTTCAGATTTTTAAGTAAACTTATTTTTTTCATCTCTAATTCCCAACATGTCAAGTAATTTATTTACCACGATGTTTTGGATCACTTCATCATGTGACAAGTAGTAATTCAATCATGGTAAATTATTATTGACCACATAGAGCAATTAGTCCTTTGAGGGAGATCTTATGTACAAAATCACCATTTGATATGTAAGAATAAATCATAATATGTACAAAGGCCTATAGAGCACAGAAAAATCAATTCAACCACACAATGGTGTGGTAGGAAAGATTCAGAGAAGGTTTCATAAAAGAGAT
This sequence comes from Aplodontia rufa, assembly GCA_004027875.1. Lineage (NCBI taxonomy): Eukaryota > Metazoa > Chordata > Mammalia > Rodentia > Aplodontiidae > Aplodontia > Aplodontia rufa. The sequence continues at coordinate 55,939 of PVKS010003263.1, read as the reverse complement.
GGATTTGAGTTGCAAAAGTAAGCAGAATTTTTCTGGGACAAGAGAGAAGGGGGTTGACAAGAGAGAAGATATTCTACGTGAGAGAGCATGAGGTGGGCTTGGGGACCCAGAAGCCTTTTGGAATGCAGGGCTTTGTCTCAGTTGGCCTTCTAGAACCTGACAACAAGACAGGTTCAAGTGCAAGAGGTTTATTTGGGAGATGAAAGAAAATGCCAGGGGTGGAATATGTTAGCAAAATTGGGAAGGGAATGCAGAAAATGCAGCCTGCATTAAGAAACCAGCTGCAACAGAGGGCAACTGGAGCTCAGTGCTGTGGGAAAGCTGTGTAGAACACAGGCCTCCCAGTTATTCCACTGGAGAGGCAATGGAGCTGAGGTTCAATCCCCATCACTGGTTGAGGACATCCCTACAGGTCAATTCAATTCTTTCTGGCCTGCCACATGGGCCTGATGGAGCAGCCTCCTGAGACACTAGAGAAAACCTTAAGCAAGTGCCAGCAGACACTCCCCTTGAACTGGTTTCTGAACCAGTGAAGCCAAGGAATGTGTACAGGGTTCCAAAAGATTCTGCTATCGTTTGTAGGGAGAGCTTTAGGGGATGAGGATAGAAATGGAGCAATGGCCATATTTTTAAGGGTCTTATGTGTTATTCCTTGGAGCTTTATTCTGTATGGAGGGAGAAGCACTGAAAGGTTTTACATAGGAGAGTGATCTGATACCATTTAAATTTAAGAAAGATTATTCCATCTACAGAACGAAAGACAGAGATGGATGGGGGAGGGTATGGAGGGGGCAAATGGTGAGTCCAGAAGACCAGTTTGGAAGATAAATGCTCCATATTGAATAGGAAAGATTGGACTGCAAGCCATGTGGTGGTGGTGGAGGTGAGAATCAACAGATGGGACTGAGATTTGAGAGAGAGAACTGACGTACATTGTGAAGAATTGTAAATGGGGAGAGACAGGGGTTGAAGACAACATCCCTGTGTTGGCTCCCTCAATATGATGGTAGTGGTACTCATCTAAAGAGATGTACAAATTCCGGATTAGGACAGTTAAGTCTTGGGCTGGAGTGGTGGCTCCACAGTTACAACACTTGCCCAGCCTGCACAAGTATGCGGGTTCAAACCCCAGCACAACGAAGTGTCAGAGCAACGAAAGCCATGTGGAAAACTCAACAAAAATTGATTCTTTCTGTCTCCCTCTCTCTCACTGTCCTTCTCTCTTAAAAAAAAAAAAAAAAAAAGGAAGGAAAAGGACAGTTAAGTCTTGAGACCATGTTGAGTTGGAGAAGGCTGCAGAGTACACAGGTGGAGAATCCAGTGGGCATCGGATCGTTGAAATCAAGAGAAAGCCGGTGTTTTTGTAAGCTTTTTTGCCATCATAACCAAAAGACCTGAAAGGAACAATTTTAAAGGGAGGAAAAGTTTACTTGGCACTCAGTTTCAGAGGTCTCAGTCCACTGACAGATAACTCCATTGCTCTCAGCCAGAAGTAAAGCAGAACATCATGACAGAAGAGTGTGGAAGAGGAAAGAAGTTTCAGGACATGGCAATCAGGAAGCAGAGAGAGAGAACTTGTTAATCAGGGGCAAAATATAAGTCCCCAAACATGCCCCCAGTGGCCCACCTCCTCCAGGCACACCCAGCTGTCTACAGTTACCACCCAGCTAATCCCTGTCAGTGGATTGATCCATTGCATAGGTTAAAGCTCTCATAACCCAATCATTTCATCTTTAAATCCTTTTGTATTGACTCACACATGAGCTTTTGGGGGACACCTCATATCTAAACCGTAACAATAGGGCTCTCTAGAAATCGCCACTTCATAGAAGATATTTGAGGCCAGGGAAGCAGAAGACGTTACAGGATAAATAGCTGGAAGCTGCCCATGCAGGAGGTTTTGGTTGAATGGCACTACCAACAACCCCTCAGGTAGCAAACCTGTGCCAACCTAGAGATAATGTGGACTCTATCAACTCTGGGTATTGCTTTGCCTTAATTTATCTCCGTAGCTTCCCCAGAAGACCAATTTTTCCCCTCAGAATATTTGAATACAGAGAGCGAACAGCCAAATTGTGTGACTTGGGGCCACAAGCACCAGTTCCACTAGCATGATTCTTTTTTCTTAAATAGAGAGGGACAGTGAGAGAGAGAAAGAAAAAGAGAGAATCAATTTCATTTAGTTTTTCATGTGGCTTTCGTTGCTTCAAGACTTTGTTATGTATATGGTGCTGGGATTCAAACTCATGCATGCCAGGGAAGTGCCATAACCACTGAGTGACCGCTCCAGCCCCTAGCATGATTCTTTTAATCTGCTAATGCTGCTTCATCTTTTTCCTAAGACTTGGTCACTGAAAAGCTGTCCTTGGGACCATCTTTTAAAATACTCACAAAATGCAAGCAGCTGAAACTACTATGATAACAGCTCTTTGTAGCAATTTACCATCCCTTTACTAGGGTTTCATTCTGAGTGACTACAAATTATGATTTTTCTGCCAAACAGTTAGGGCTGGCCAAGGACAAGACAGCCTCCCCACAGGCGTGCGTAGGTGATGATACTTCTTTCACCACCATGGCATCTAAACATGACACTTTACCTGGCAACAATGAATTGAGTTCCTGATTGTTTACAGAATGATTCTAGGCAGAATGGGCCGCGAATGTCTGCTCTATATTTTCTTCCATCGGCTCTTGTCTGTATGTATGTCAGAGAGAGAACACAGCTGCTCAGTGCTGAGCAGGTCCCCCAAACAGACAGTGTCAAAATGATGCCTGTGGAATGTGGGTAAACCTACAGAGTTATACCAGGAGTTGCACAGCTTCAGACCCTCTGTGACATCATTCCAGTTTCCCCTGTGTTCTCAGTCTTTGGCAATGCTACCGTCATTTTTTCACTCGTTCATGTTTAAGTCCATGGATTTGACTTTCAGGGCATCATCGACTTGCTCAAAGCCCGAGCCTTTGACTCAAATCTTCTGGCTTTTGTCAATATTACTATGAATACCATGCTTTTTTCCTCAGAGCAGCTGGCAGCTGTTTCTTCTTTAAAAATGATCAATTTAAGAAATTTCCGAGGAGGCCAATTTTGGCATACTACAAAGACATTTCTGATGGTCAGTGTTTAAAGGAAATGGAAAAGGAGGTATGCCCATGTTCATTCACTGGGCAGCCTCTGGACTAGAAAATAATTGAGGGAATTCAGCTCAATCCACAGAGCAGAGGAGAAAGGGGAAGCTAGAATAGATGAGTTCTAAGGCCCACTTCTCCCTGAGATCCTACAGCTTCTGTTTTCTGGGGACCACACTGTCCTGACCATCTTGGTTCCAGTAGCTCCATTCCCTCAGGCATGGTTTACTATAGCCATCTTCCAGCTGGCTCCTTGAACTTTTCCTTCCAATTCATCCAGTCATCCTTGACCAGGGTGATCTACCACCAAAGTTGTACCTATCACAGACTTTATCTCTTCCTAAATCTTCAGTGTCTCCCTCAGGCCAGACACTCCCATGGATACACCTCTACATGATGTCACATTATCTGTCCATATCCTCTGTCCAAACTCATTTTTCATGTCCCCGAAACTCAGTTTCTACATCAGTCAACCCATTTTCCTGCTTCCAGAGATGCCATGCTCATTCTAGCCTTCAATGGTTTTCTTTCCTCCTTCGCTTCTCTTGAAATAGTCCCCATTTTCCTTCTTGCCCATCAAAGTACATCCATCCTTTCAAGCCAAGGCCAATCTTATTTAAGTTCAACAAACAAAAACTTTAATGAATTCCTCCTAAAGAACACAGAATAAGCTAGGCTTAACCACTCATGCAATGTGCTTAGAAGGATCTAAAAACAAACAAGAAAAGGCTCTGTCCTCGGGATGGAGTACAATCGGAACCAGTTGCTCTGGGAAACTCTGATTTTGACCATCTGATTCTACCTTGCCTTATGTCCTTGGTATTTGATCTGAGCTACTTTCATCTGTTCAATGAAGGGTAAGCACTGAGCCTTCTTCTAACACACCAGAGAAAATGGTAGGCAAGGAAATAGTCAAGACACTCTCTCTCTCTCTCTCTTTCTCTCTGTCTCTCTCTCTCTGTCACACACACACACACACACACACACACACACACACAGAGTCCACCAATTACTTGAATTTCTTGCATACTGGAAGAGGAATCAAATTAGAAGATAAAATTCCATCTCCACTACTTTCTGGGAATAAGAATGCACAAAATTCTGCTTAAAGGAAGAAAGTTTAATGACTGACCACTGACTGCTGGTTTGAGTCCCAGTTGTTAACAATTGGGTGATGTTAATGAGTCACATAATGTCTCATTGCTTTTGATTTTGTCAACAGAAAAATGTGGATGATTTTTAAAAAAGACACAAAAGACAGTGGTACTCAGTGTCATCCTCCCAACAGGGTTACTAATGTAAGGATCAAGTTAATTGATATGTGTGGAGCTCTCAGAACAATTCCTAGCACACACTAATCACTAAATATTAGTGATTCGTATTGCAAATTCAATGACCTTGGGAAGATGGCTTAAATTTGCTGATGCTCAGCTTCCTCATCTTTAAAATGAAAGCAGTGCTCATCTCCACAGGCTGGACCCTGAGACTCAAATATGGAAAACTGAGGAAAGCATTTCACAGAAAATTTTCCCGTATCTTTGACCCAAGGTTTGGATTTATAATCCCAGAACACAATCATATCTTCCTCCCGTCTCTGCTCCCTCAGTCAGTGCATGCATCCACTATTTGTGCTACTGTAGGGAGCCAGCAGTTTTTATTTCATTGATAATGTTGGCCTCTTACAAATTCATCTGAAGAATATTGTAACTTAAATTACACAAGACGGTTGCATAAGCCAAAGACCATTCAAGTTCCCCTAGCCCACAGGCAGCTTTCCACAGCCTGTCCCTACACATTTTGGCTAACTGTGAACAGCAGAGAAAGGAATTGGCCCTCTCTAGGATATTTTGGGGCCCCAGGCACATCACACCATGTAAAATCTGGTTAAAATGAATATCAAGAGCAGTCTTGAAAGCAAAAAGGAGTCAAAGCAGGTCATACAGCAGCCAGAGGGAGTTTAGAAGGGGAGAAAGGCCTGACTTGCCAGCTCTGCCTGAGGGAGGGATCAGGCAAAGCCAGGCTTCCTCAGCCCTGGACACAGGCCCCTGATCTCCTGCCTGGTGGTTGCAGACCTAAGCTGTTGGCTGGGCTCTGAAGGCCCAGGACATCCTAAAATGATTAAATGTTCTCCCCAGGGCATAACATGCAACTTGTTCAGGAAGGTTCAGTGACCCCCACAGGAAATGTCCAGGGTCTCTTTGAAGTGACCTTGGTGATAGAGAGAGTGGAGGTAAGACTCAAGGGAGGAAAGTTTTCACCTCAAATACTGACTTAACTACCTTCCATGGGACTGAATTATTATGAAGGCTCATGTGGACGTTCTAGAGCTGGGGGGAGGGTTCTGACGATGGTGGAGGTTTTTTGCAAGAATCTCCTCTGTTCCCTCCGTGTCTCTCCATCACATCACTGCAGGGCTGGGATTGAAAAGCAAGTCCTGAACTTTATCTGGTGGAGAAATGCAGAGGCTAAGTTTCAATTTTGGAACCAGGCTCCCAACAGCATAGATAGTGAAGTGATAGGAGTAGACCATCTAAAAGAGCTATCAAGACATTAAGGGAAAGGATCAAAGGGCAAGAAAGCATTGAGCCACACCACTCTGAAATGATTTGATGAATCCAGAACCCTCATATGTTATTAATATCTAAGAAACAATCCCTTGGATTTGTACTGAGTTTGTATAAATTAGCTCATAACCAATTCCTGACCATAGGGTTAAGAGTTGAATGAAGATCAAAGTCATGATTTTATGTTATTCCTGCAAAATTTTCTCTACGAGACAAGAGGGATAATATTTGGCAATAGAGTAGTAGCTAACCTGTCTTTTTATCACATATTGGTTTGTGGTGCCCATAATTTTTTTAGCAAGTTAATAGTCCCTGGAATTGTGTAATCAAGGTAGAGGAGAAAGGGTAAAGGCTATCATTTTCTTGACTAGAACTTGGTTGCTAATCAACTAAGACCATGTCTGTTAAAATGCTGAAAGTAAAAAAAAAAAAAAAAAAAAAAAAAAAAAAAAAAAAAGGTTAATAAAATTGTAGTCCATTCACATAAGAGGCCCTTCAACAGCTATGGAGAAAGAAAGGACACTTTTCTTTCCTAGATATTTTATTTATATTTACTCCTTCACTTCTGTTCTTTGCATAAGAAAGAACTAGGCAGAAAATGGTGAACTGCAGAGTTTGAGGCAATTGACCTTATTTGATGAAACTGAAGAAAGGTTATTTACAAAGCCATCAGAAAATAAGTGAGTCGAGCGATATGAGTGTTTCCAAAGGCTTTTCATCCCCAGGTTGCTTCTCCAAGGACCTGATTGTGCTCCCTGAAGTAGTGGAAGTTAACATTTATTGAGCACTTACTGGTGTGCTAGGATCTTTCAATGTACATTTCATGCATTAAATAATTTAATCCTTCTGATCTCTTTGTGATGAAGCTGTGAATATTTCCATTTCACAGATGAGTTGAGGCTCAGACAGATTATATAACTTGTCCAAGATTACAGGCAGGGATGGGATCTATACCTAGGACATCTGCTCCAGATACAACTATTTAACCTGTCTCCTGCCTCTGAGGGGAAGACATGATTCTCTGAGTCAGGAGAGGGCAGCTTACATTCACCTGAGCACACCGTGCATAGAAGGGAAGTGACTTTCTGTCCAGATAGTGGGGCCGTGCAAGACTCTTATCTCAGATAACAGGCTCTGGCCAATCTAAAACTCTGGTAGGATACAGACCATGCGGAAAGACATTGGTAGGCAGGGAAACATCTGAGACTCCCTCTGACACTCAAAGATTCTGAGCTGTCCTACCCCATAGCACTATCTTCCCCTGCAACCGCTCTCACACAACACACACATCCACACACAACACACACATGCACACATACATCAGCATATGCCTGTACATGCGTGTGGCATGCAGATGCTTGTGCGTGCACGCGCACACTCACACACACTCACACACACACTACTTTACTTTCATGCTCACCTGTTTGTATGCTCCACCCCCACTGAGATACAGAATCGTAGTTTGTCTTGATACCTGCCAATTAAGGAAGCAGATTTCACCCCTGCCAGTTCACTTAAAGAAGCAGGTGGTCCAAGAGCAATGACCACTTTACAGAGGCACCAAGAATTCCAAGTTCTGAACCTGATGTCATGAACCTATACTGGGCAGAAGCCCCTCTAACAAAGCTGCACCCATTCCTGACGGACTTTGACCTTAGCAGTCTGAGAAGGGCACTATCATGGCTATGGAATTTTCCACTAGTGAGTTCAGAAAAAGCTGGTTTTGTTCTAGTTCAGAGAGACTTTCTCCAAGGGGATGCTAATAAAAAAAAAAATACTGTGTAGGTTGCATCTTGCAGCTCAGTTGCTTTGAGGGGTCATTGTTCTCTGTCCACAGGGTCATTAATTTTAGCTGCCTCATTGCCACCCACATATGCAGCCAACACATTCTTCACATCCCCTCAGGAGTGAGGGAAAAAAGCACAGTTTGGAATCCAGTCTGACCAGGCTTTGAATGATGTTCAGAGAGTTAGCATTCTGATGCTTAAATTCCTTATTTGGTCAATGAAGCTGACAGTTGCTATCTAACCTCCATTATTATCAGAGATGTAAGGGTGTAACATAATTAAAGTAGCTGATAATTATAACTAATATTCTACCTTCCACTGTGAAAGGAAGCTTTAGGTCTGTTTTACTTAATTCCCACCACATCCTTTGACAAAGAAGTTGTTGTCCACATTTTTCACAAGAAGAATGTCATGGAAATATGTATTTGATTAATTTCAGACAGATGAAAAATGGAGCCAAAAATCAACCTCAGGTGGGGATGAATCCAAAATTTTGTGCATTTACCCAACATAGTGCTTCCTAATATGGCAGGCACGGAGCATACTTCAGTTTCCTTCTTTATTTACACACTTAAGCTTTTGAAAAAGCACAATTTGGTCACCACCACCCCCCCAAAAATGGAACCTGACTTATGAAATGTTTTCCCAGTCACCGAGGGACTGAGGTATTCTGAGCACCATGCTCCATACAGATCTGTCACTGGTCAAATCAGCAGATGTCATAGAAGGTAGCATCCATACCCTGTGGCTGGACTGTGCTAAGGATGACCCAATTAAAGACTCGATTGTCAATTACCAAAGTCAGAACCAGCTAGGTGCAGCTAGAGCCCTAGGACCTGGAAAGCAATTCCTGCTCTTCCCAGGGGCTTCTCTCTTCTCTCTTAATTAGGCTGAAATGTTCAGCACATGGAAGCAGCGAGTGAGGAAAGGTTCTGGGAGCGTGGGAGGGGAAAGTTGAAGTCAGCACTTTCTATGAGTTCCTACAGAGGAAGAGAGCATGGAGAACTTGAAGACATTCCTTCCCACGGGGTGAGGGAGTGGGAAAAGTGACTGGGCCCTATTTTGAAGGGGCTTCAGAGTAAGGTCCAATAGCCATTACTAAGGTTCTTTGAGTCACTGTTGAAAATAAAAGTGGATGATAATAAGTCTCATCGGTGTGTTTCAGGACTTAGGCCATAAGGGGACATTGATTTTATTAGGCTTGTGAAGGGAAGGATTTTTTTTTTTTTTTTGTACTGAGGGAAGGACTTAAGGATTTAGTCACTGCATGCCAGCACCCTTGTCTAGTTTTGAAGTGTAAGAAAGACTCCATGGGCCACATTCCTGGTATTTTCACCTGCCATCTTCATCACTCCAGAGAGGAAAGAAATGGCACACTCCTTAAGGCCCGATGGCACCTTACTCCTTCATGGGGTGACTATGAAGCACTACTCAGTAGCCACCCCAGCTTGCATAACTCAGTGAAAGGCCACCACCTCCTGGACCTCACCCCTCTCAAGTGTCTCCCAGGAGGTGACCTGGCAATCAGCAATGCTCTCCAAAAGACAAACAAGTTATTCTCTCAAATTACAGTCCCTGCTGGACGTAGTAGTGTGCGCCTGAGATCCCAGTGATTCAGGAAGCTGAGACAGGAGGATTGCAAGTTCCAGACCAGTCTGGGCAATATAGCTAAACCTTGTCTCAAAACAAAAAATAAAAAAAGGGCAGGGGTAGCTCAGTGGTAAAATGCCCCTACATTCAACCCCCAGCACCAAAATAATAATAATAATAATAATAATAATAATAAAATTATAGTCCCTTACTTCTATTACTAGATTACCAGATATCCCCCTGAAGAGTGGTCCCTCTACAGCCACAAGCACAGCAAACATTTGGGGATAAAACTTTGTCTCTGATGAGTGGAAAGATGCCCCACTAAATAAACTGTCAAGAAATTTTACACACCTTGGATGGCCAATAAATGGTTTCCATCTACCACATTCTGCTTAAAAGAACGTTTCAATGGATTTCCTTACCCACAGTTTCAATGATAGGCCTTGTAAATTTCCTTTGTTTAAATTGCAGATAACAATTACTCTCAAGCATTTTCCCCCTTTTGGGTCTGGTCCTGCAGCTTCCTCTTCAGTGCCTCTTCTTCTTAATTGACAAAAATTGCATGTATGTTGGGGGTAGAGCATGATGCACATATTATGGAATGGATAAGGAAGCTAAGGAACATATTTATGTGGTGAGGACACTTAAAATCTACTCTCTTAGGGATTTTCAAGTACACAAGACATGGTTAACAGCCGTCCCCATGTCATACGATAGAACTCTTGAATTTAATTCCTCCTGAGACTTTCTACCCTTGACCAACATCTCCCCAGGACTCCCCACCTCCAGGCCTGGGAACCAATATTCCACACTCTGCTTCTGTGAGTTAACTTCTGTAGATTCCACAAGTAAGTGAGATCATGCTGTATTTGTCGCCTTGTGCCTTATTGAGCCTAGAATCCTCACGACACGGAAGCTATGTCAAATTCCCTTAATTAAAGAAATGACATACAAGAATCTCCATACATACTAGACTTCCATACCATACTTTTGGCTGTAAGCTATTTCTGAGACCCTGACATATTTTGATTTTAGACAGCAGTTAAGCAGTATAAAAAATCCCTCTTCAGAGAGCTAACCAATTTATTTTATTAATTCAAAAAAAATACTTTTGAGTTCTTCTGAGGAGATTATCACCTAATGGATGGAACAAACTGCTTGTAAAACTCAGTTTATTTGATATATAAAATTGCCTTTTAATAAATGGTGGTTGTTTTATCAGAGGAAAATAGATTTGGAGGGAATATCCGATCATCAAGTAAATCTGATTTGTACAACATGCCTGCTCAAAGTCCATTTATTTTCACAGTGAACTCCTTTTTAATACAGTTACCTCACCAAGGGGTTTAGGTGAAGCATGTACTCAGTTCTTTCTTTTTATAAATAGCAAAGCTACTTGGAACAATGACAGGGGAATTGGATCCATAGCAGGGAAATATTACAGAAAGAGCATGGGGTCAGGCTCAGACACACCTGGGGCAGAGTTCAACTCTTTCCCTTGCCTAGTTAAATGAATTTTTGTAAGATTTTTAATCTCCAAAAGCCTTAGTTTTCACTTATGAAAGGGGTTGTTATCTGGATTAAAGATTCCATAGTACAGCACTTTTGATGTGGTATCAATGAATAGGAGCTTGAGTGGTTGCGACATAACTACGGTATTCAAGTGGGTTGGCCAACACTTCACTTTGGATATATTTTCTTAGCCACATTATAGTGGTCAGAACCCAAACAATGGTGGAAACTAAAAGGGTCAAATCTTAATTCTGCTGTTGGAAGGGTGTGTAAGCTGAAGGAAACTAAATATTTGCATATGCATTGGATCCACAGCTTACAATCCATCTTTTTTGCAGGAGTGCCAACCCCTGAGGGTCCCAGAATAACAGAAAGAGTATCTGTACAAACCCTACAGGTATTTGCCAGTGCCTAAGAATGAAATAAGCAATGAGAGCAGGAAGGATAAGTCCTGTCAATTAGAAGAGGCCATGTGGGGCATGCAAGGTCAAGCTGCTGAGAAAATGGGATAGCAGAGTGGAGGTCCCTGGACACCTCCAGGCTAGGGATGTAGGACTCTCCTAGGACTCTCCTAGGACTCTCCTCCTGGCTGTCTAATGTTCATTCCACCTGTACTGGATCCTGAGGAAGGGAAAACACAGAGTTGTCTATCATCAGATATCTCCCTTCTGACCGTTTTGTCCATGTATCCATTTATTCCTATTACCATGGGAGATCTCCCAAGTCCCAGTTCAACAGACTGGTACCCCAAGATGATTGATGCTCTTATACCCATCACCAATATGCAGACAATTTAGAGATTTTTGGCTAATATTAAGTATTGTCCTGTGAAAGAACAAATTCATTAGGCAGACTTTTTTAAAAAGTTGTAGTAAAATATATAAAATATAATGTTTACCATCTTTTTTTTAAAGAGAGAAGAACAGAGAGAGAGAGAGGAAGAGAGAATCAATTTTATTTGCTTTTTCATGTGGCTTTCCTTGCTCTGAGGCTTTGATGAGTACATGGTGCTGGAGTTTGAACTTGCGTCCTCCCACATGCCACACAACCACTTTAACCACTGAGCCACCACTCCTGCCCCGATGTTTACCATCTTAAACATTTTTTCATGCACAATCCCATGGCATTAAGTACATTCACACTGCTGTGCAGCCACCACCACCATCTGTCTCTGGAACTTTTTGTTTTTCCCATAGGAAGCTCTGTGCCCATAAAACAATAAATGCCCATTTCCCTCCTTTTCCTGATCCCTGGAAACCACCTGGCTTTGTCCTTCCCACTCAAAGGACCTCATAAAATATGTGTCCTTTTGTGACTGCTTTATTTCACTTAACATAATGTCTTCAAGGTTCATTCTGTTGTACCATGTGTCAGTTTCCCTTTTTTCCAAGGCCGAATGATTGTACAGACTATAAGGTAAAAATGGAGCAGTTTTGGTTGAGGGCCTCATAGTTTCAGTCTTGCTATAAACTTCATGCATGCCTAACGAGGCTTTAAATACTCACTTATTTCATTAGCATATAATTAGTTGAGATTGTTACTCAGCATTTATTGTAGCTAGTAGAAAGTAACGAATGTATGAGTTTCTTTATCCCCCACACAAAATGCTTTTCACATAGTGGTGTCTTAGGTGGAAAGCCATGCAGTGCCCTCCTTACAAAAAGATAGTATTATGTAATTACCTCTGAGATTGAAGAACTGTTGAGTGAAGTCACACTATGATTCTTGGCATCTGTGTGACAAGGCAAATAAGTGGTCCTCACCCAGAGGTCTACAGAAAATTCAGTACTCAAAGTTGCTCAACGAAATAACCAGATCAAGGGCCATGTAGCTGAATTCTTATCAACTCTTTCTCTCACCTTCTCTTACTAGTCACCTGGCTAAAAAGTTGTTCTAAACTCACAACATAATCTGTCTACTTATGCATTTGTTGATTTATTAGGTATATATTCACTTGTGCAATTCCATAGTAGATTTGGCTCTAATCAACAAAGAAATACCATGAGGCATGCAAGACAGCAGAACACTTTTTCAGGAGAAATAAAACTCATCTGGCCATGTAAATCTGAAGAATACTATCATGTCTCAATCACAGTTGGTAACTGGAGGTGATGTAAATAACACACATCCACCACCTACACTGGACGGCTTTATGGAGTTTATTTGTAAACCAGACTTGTCAGAAACATTCTGCAAAGTTAAAAAGAGATGGAACAGCAGAGCAAGCCACATTCCTGTACCTTTTTTTTCTTAGAGGGAGGGACAGTGAGACAGAGAGAGAGAGAAACAATTTTTATTTAGTTTTTCATGTGACTTCTGTTGCTCTGACACTTAGTTGTGTACGTGGTGCTGGGTTTGAACCTGCATACTTGCACATGCTGGGCAAGCGCCGTAACCACCGAGCCACGTCTCCAGCCCTCCTGTACATTTTTTAATTTATAAGTGTTAATATTTTAGCTATGTTTTCAAGTTTCAAGTGGCATTTCTCCCCCTGTGACTCTACTTCCTCAATGTCCTTAGAACAATTAAAGGATAGGGTGGGCAAGGAACTGAAAGAGGAATGGAAAGTTTCTGGTCACAGGAGAAGGCGAGTTGGACATAATAACAATGGATGAAGATGCCAGGAAGAAGAGCTTGAGGGATGAGGTGGAGAACAAACCCTGGCTCCTGAAGTCTTTGCAAGAGTGACTTTTTCTAAGAACGTTGTGTATCATGCCTGTCATAAACATTCAACTTCATTGTGCAATGAAGACAGATGACAAGAATTTGCTGCTCCAACAACTAAAAAAAAAAAAAAAAAAAACCGAAAGCAACTTCCCTCTGTCCTTGGAATCTGACTTCCTTGATCCAAATGCACAGTGGAAAGCTTGTGCCCGTGAGGGCTGGGCCATTGGTTTATGTGATTAATTGGACATCTACATAAATAGGAGAATAGGGGCAGGTCCCCTCTTCTCATCTGTTCTAAAGCCAGCGCTTGTTCTCAAACGGAGGGACATGGAGACTGAGGGAGATGAACCAGTTAGCTGTCCTTTGCTGACTCTCTTACATAAGCTTCAAGGTCGTGAAGGTGATTCCATTTTGTTTACAAGTAGCAGGAAGAAAAAAAAGTTTTAAGAGTCACTTATCAGGGAGGGACAGGGTTTGGGAAGGCTCTCGGTTAGGGGGCAAATTTTAAAGATTTGACACTAATGGGAAGTGTGAAGAAGAGACCGAAGACAGAGGGATTGGAGGAGAAATGTTCTGAGGGAGGAAAATGAACACCTTTAGATGGACAGTTGATGATGGCCAGGGGAGATGCAGCTTCTTCAGAGGCAGGAGAGAATTGAAGAATGAGAGAAATTTTGACTCAGAAAAAGGAAGCTGAGAAAACTCAGCTTACTGGCAAAGGAGGAGGAGCTATGTCCTTCTGAGAAAGAATGGTGGAACTTGTATTTGGGGGTGGTTTGGCTTAAGAATGCAAAGGAGAAAGTTGGTCTAGTAGCATGAGTTAAATCCAGATAAGATGTAATGCTTTACAATCTAATACTTTTTTTAGAGTTATAGTGGGAAGGGGAAAGGAGGGATAAGGGAGGGTAATTGGGGGGGCACTCCTGGGGATAATTGCAATATCCAGAATATATACACATTTTATATTATTTTGTTAAAATCTTGTAAGGTTGTTCAAAAATAAAAAAAAATTAAAAAAAAAAAAGAATGCAAAGGAGAACTGTGAAGAGGTGAATTAAAGGATGGCCAGGCACTCGGAGGGAGCCACCTGAGTAATGTAGGATCCTGGTAGAACACACAGGGCTTGTGTTTGAAAAAAATGGAAAAAATGCTCAATGTCTTCAGCAATTAGGGAAATGCAAATCAAAGCTACACTGAGAATGTCAGTCATCAAGAATACCAATAATAATAAATGCTGGAGAGGATGTGGAGGAAAAGGAAAGAGACATTTTTACACTTTTATCCAGTTATAAAGAAGAATGAAATTATGTCATTTGCAGGAAAATGTATGGAACTTGAGAACATTATGTTAAGCAAAATATGCAAAACTCAAAACGTCAAGGGTCACCTGTTTTCTCTCATATGTGGAAGCTAGAGAGAAAAAAAAGAAAGAAAGGTGGCTGTGGCAGGGTCCCATGCAAATAGGTGGGAGACCAGTAGAGTAGAGGAAAGAGATCAGAGCAAAGAGGGAAAGAAGAAAGACTGGGAAATTATATTGGCCAAATTATATTGTCATATCATATTCATGTACAAATTTGTAACAATGAATCCCATTATTATGCATAATTATAATGCACCATTACAAAACATGGTTAAAAAAAAAAGAAGGTTCTGTTTGCAGGATGTATTCTAAATTTTGAAGATGGGTAATGCTTAGGGGTCATTGTATCCAAGGTGGAACTTTGCGAATGCCAACAGGGGGCATTATAGTTGAGCAGATTCAAGAAAATATACATGCAAAGTACTGAAGTCACCCTAATGGCTCATGAAGCCAATGATGAAGCAAAGAGAGAGAATTTTAAATTTTCATATCTTGATAACCCTTGCATGACCTAGCAATGCTTCATCTGTAATTATAAAAAAGTCTTTGGCATGGTTACGGTATAACTCTCAGAAACCATCCACACAACTTTTGATTTAGCAGAACAAGGGCTTTTTGTTTAAAAGCCTATGCTAGCTAGGCTGGATCAGTGGCTGAGCTATTGGGGTGCTTGCCTAGAATGTGCAAGGACCCAGGTTCAAACCTCAGCACCACATACACAAAGTGTTGGAAAAACAAAGGCCAGATGGAATGATAAATAAAATTGATTCTCTATTTCTCTCTCACTCTCCCCCTCTCTCTTAAAAAAAAAATCCTATCCTCGCACTGGATCTGCTACATCATGGGGATTAAAGGGGATTTATATGAGGAGTTGGAAGAATCAAAACACTGTGTCAGTTCCTACAGACTTTGATGCCAAGGCAAAATCATTGCCTCTGCCTCTGGGTCTACAAAGGTCTAGCAGAGTTCAGTGTGTTCCCTTGCTGTTCTGTCTTAATCTTCAGACTGTCTGAGGAGGTTAGCATTTGGGTTATAACTATTTTCTTACAAACAATTCTTCTCAAAAACTCGTTGAAAATCCAAAATTCAAAGATTCTTCTCAAAAATCTTTGAAAACCCCTAAGAGCAAGGCCTTTAAAATTCACATGTCTCTCACCCTCACCTAGTATCTGGCATGTATGCAGACGTTCAAACGCATCCACAGAACGAGTGAATGGAGACATTGTGCTCTCTGTGAGCCCACATGTCCCTAGGATATACTTTCTCTGGGTTTTGAAGTCTCTGTGACCTCTCGTTCCTGTTCCATTCAGCCTCATCTTTTGGAAAACACTCAAGCAACATCTAACGCTATAGATACAAATTATTTGTGTTGGTCCCTATAGGCACCATCTACTTCTTCCTATCCTAGGTCAGCCCTGGATTCTCTGCTCTTAATTTTGCTCATGCCTGGACTGATAATCGCACTTCACAATCAGTTGTGCTTCTTACAAAAACAGTGGAAGAGATTATAGAAAGGGCAATAAATAAGAGGTGGAGTGGAGGAGCCTGAACAAATAAAAAGAAGACTGCATATATTGATGCTGATGTGAAGCAAAACAATCTTGACTTGAAAGCTCCACTCCCACTAGACAGAAATCCTGCTTTTTCCTTCCTTAGGACTGCTGATCACCAAGAAGGCAATGAATCCATTCAACACACTGGCGTGAGTTAGTAGAAGTGTTCCCCATGGAGGCAGAGGCAGCCAATACCAAAGTGAATGACATGAGACAAACATGGGCCAGATTTCAGACAGACAGGAAGGCATCTTCCTGCCCTTTGTCCCTGATGGGTACTTACTGTTTTGGGCCTAGGTCTCTATTCCTAAGATAAGAACTACAATTCCATCTAAAAATTATCTAACAGATTCTGGGACTACATTTTACCTTGGTAACAATTAAAAGACTTAGGAGAGCTGGGCTTAGTGGTGCACACCTGTAATCCAATTTATTTAGGAGGCTGAGGCAGGAGGATCACAAGTTGAAGGTCAGCCTCTACAATTTAATGAGACCTTGTCTCAAATTAAAAAGAATAAAAAATAAAAAAGGCTGGGGATTGAGGGCTGAAGCAGTGGCTCGGTGGTATTGCATTTGCCTAGCATGTGTGAGGACCTCGGTTCAAACCCCAGCATTACATATACAACTAAATGTTGGAGCAATGAAAACCAGATGAAAAACCAAATAAAGATGATTATCTCTTTCTCTCATTCTCTCACTCTCCCTTTTTCTCTTTAAAAAAAATAAAAGAAAGACTGGGGATGAAGCTAAGTCTTAGAGTACCCTGGGTTCAATCCCCAGTACAGAGGAAGGAAGGGGAGGGGGAGGGGAGGGGAGGATGCTGCTGTTAGATGTTTGCCTCACTCTAAACGTGTCCTGTTCACCTGCAGTTAGCAAAACCAGTAGAATAACTTTACGTGGAAGACTTATCCTGGTCTATTTGGGCAAACTCCAGCAAGCTCTTCATTTCTACATTTGTGGTTTAGTTCTAGCAAGTAGAAGACTTACGTATGTAACGTGTTTTAGTCAGCTTTTTGTTGCTGTGAAAAAAACGAGCTGACAAGAACACTGTGGAGGAGGAAAGGTTTATTTGGGGTCATGGTTTCAAAGGTCTCAGTCCATAAACAGCCAACTCTATCATTCTCAGACAGAGATCAGACAGAACATCATAACAGAAGGGTGTGGAGGAGGAGAGCAGCTCAGGACACTGCGATGAGGAAGCAGAGAGACCTCTACTCACCAGGAACAAAATATATACTCAAAGACATGCTCCCAGGGACCCACCTCCTCCAGTCACACCCTTCCTGCCTACAGTCATCACCCAATTAAACCACTGAAGTAGATTAATCCACTGATGTGGTTATAACTCTTATAATCTATTTCACCTCTGAAATGTCTTACATTGGCTTACATACAAGCTTTTTGGGGACACCACGTATCTAAACCATAATATAAGGTTTACCTTTCCTAACTGCACCTGTTCAGTAAAGCTATGGAGAAAAGGGGGATGGATTTCCCCCATCCTTCACTGGTCAAGTCTAGGTTTCCAGGGCTTTTCTCAATGCAACTACAGTAAGTCACACAGCAAATCTTAGAGTATCGGTGACACAGCTTGAGTTAACCATGGGTACGCTGTCCTGCCTCACCATACCAGCTGGTCCTCAAATTGACAATGTCCAGATTCTTACAGAGCTGTTGAAATTGGAGGTGGTATAGGACTGAGTATAACGGATTTGACGGTGCCAAAATCTGAAACTATGTTTTATGAGTATGATCTGTTTCCAAACTGAGGGGAAAAAAGTGACTCTCTGGATTTGACTGAGGAAGACTGTTGATTTTCTTCCCAGAGACGTTGGTAGGGGAGGATGGATATGGTGTGGACAGGAGGGCTGAACTCAATGGGTAGAGGCCTATCTTTGGATTAGCACCTTCAATGAGGTTGGCCTCTCTCCACCATCTTTGCCATGGGAGTAACTTTCTAAATGGTCAAAAGAAATTTGTGAGTCTGAACTTGCTTCTGTGGCGGGGCCTTGTATATGTTTTTCCTTGGAAACATAACTTTCCAATTAAAGGAAAAATTCTCTGACTATCTCTTCATTGTTACTTTTTGGGGGTAAAATATAGCTCCTATCTGCCAAATGTCAGTCAAGACTCAACTCCTGATCTTGACCAGTAACCATAATCGCTCCCTTCCAGCACGGTTTAAGAGGATGTGACTGGGTCCTGCTCCTTCTTGACTTGAACCACAGCTATAACTGAGGGCCTCATGCCTCAGCTTTTAATGGGAAAGTCAATAGGAGCTCAGTAAAGGGGTCTGGTGGGAAACATTCCTTGGCCTCTCTGACTTCTAAAATCTGTAACAAATGGAGACTAGATCCAAAATCGTGTCCTTGCCTCATTAGTTTTTTTAAGATTCCAACTTCTGGGGACCCTGGGAAAGGAGCAGTGTTACTGTGACATCAGGATTTAGGACTGTCCACTGCATTCATCCAGGGCCTCTTCTCCCTGTGTTCTCTCCTTGCTTCCAGGCAGCCACAAATAGATCTGGCTGTTCTTAAACTGACAGCC
This sequence comes from Aplodontia rufa, assembly GCA_004027875.1. Lineage (NCBI taxonomy): Eukaryota > Metazoa > Chordata > Mammalia > Rodentia > Aplodontiidae > Aplodontia > Aplodontia rufa. Next base: position 37,230 of record PVKS010003263.1, on the reverse strand, counting down.
CAGTCAGCCTTGCTATGTAGTAACAAAGTAAACAACAGTTTTTCTTCCCCAGGGGAATATATTGATGATCATGGCGGCTGCCAGGTCTGTGATGCTTCATGTGCTGAGTGCTGGGGGCCAACCCAGGAGGACTGTACCAGCTGTCCCCTCACAAGGTGAGTGGCCTCTCAGTATCTGCAGGGGATGGAAGTTCACAGGATGCCGGGTGGGGAGAGAAGGTGCTAACCACCTCAGCAGCACCCTGAGAGTGTGCTGGAAATAGGACCAAACTCCTTCCCATGACACAGATATTCTCCTTGGTCTGGCCACAGCCCATATCTGTAGCAGCCATGAGGCCCAGCACACTCTTCAAGGACCAGTTAGTTCCCTGGACACTGGGAAGGCTTCTTCATCAATGAAGACGGTGCCTTCAAAGTCACCACTGATGGCTAGAACTGCATCCCCCAAACATTACTTCCATCTTCTGGCCAAATATCTACTCATTTCTAGAGTCAATTCAGGGTCAACTGTCATATGGAGGCATTTCTGACCCCTTTTGAGCAGAATTAACCTTCCCTCTCTATGCCCCTCGGGTCTATATAAGCTTCCCTCTAAGAAGCTGTTGAAGACATTTGCTTACAAACAATTGTCTATGTTAAACCAGAAGCTCCTTAAGGTCCTCCCCATTTAATTTCTACTCTCTATCACTGTACCGGGAAAATAATTAATAATTGAGGTAATGCGGGCCTATCAAGGACATGACTCTTCCGGTGTGCTGGGCATTTCTAATAAAGACAGTTGGAGGTTGCTGTGCTTTTGGTGGACGCTCCTCGGACCCCAGAACTTAGTAGCTGTTGGCTGCTGTGTTGGAATGAGCAGCCCCGCTCATTGCTCAGCAGCTTTGTGTCTCCCTAGACCAGCATGGAGCTGTTCCACTGGCAGGTCCTTTGCATCTCTAGAACAGACATTCCCTCTACTAGGCATCTTGTCCTGATTATTCTTCATGACCATAACATCCTTAATAGCAGGAGCTGTGGTATATGTGCTTTATTGAATGTAATAAAATATGTAATTAGCACCATAGGTTTGGTTCTTCAAATACCTCCCTTGGAAAGAGGAAGAAAAAAAAAAAACAAAGGAAAAAATGATAAGAAAAAAAGGGAAGAAAGGAAGGAGGAAGATGCAAAATACCAGCCTTAAGAATTCTCCGTGATAGCTGGGCACATATTCCTGTAATTCCAGCAATTCTGGAGGCTGAGGCAGGAAGACTCCAAGTTGGAGGTCAACCTGGGCAACTTAGCCAGATCCTGTGTCAAACTAAAAAATAAAAAGAACTGGGAATGTAGCTCAGAGTTAGTGTCCCTGAGTTCAATTCCTAGTACCATAAAAAATAGCAATGAAAAAAGAATTCTCAATTCTTACCATTGGAACATTTTCTAAGTGTCTTTTTATGATAACTAGACTTTTAAATATTACATTTTCTTTAAAGCAACCTCAGAGCACACTCTAAGATGCAAATAACATTATCAAAATGAGGTCCTATTTCTCCTCCTACTCCCGGCCATACCAGCAACAAATCCTATTGCATGTTTGGATATCTTTTGAACTAAAGGAATATTTTAGCACTTGATTACTAAAAATACCCATCCTATCATCCCATGTACACCTCAGAAGTCCTGATTATCTCTGGGTCACCAGAAATGAGAAGCAAGGGATAAAATTTATCATCATAAATGGTCATTTGAAAGAATCTGAACCCACTGGGACCAGATCATAGATACACCTGATGGGTTATGTTGGTGGTTTCATTTATGAAGTCTCCTGTGCTTTAACTTTTGAAGAAATAAAAGCAGAGGCTGAAGCGGTGGCTCAGCAGTTGAAGCACTTGCCTGGCATGTGCAAGGACCTGGGTTCAAACCTCAGCACCATGTGTGCAACTAAGTGATAGAAAAACAAACAAACCCAGAGGAAAAAATAAGTAAAGTTGATTTTCTCACTCTCTTTCTCTCTCTTTCTTCCTCTCTCTCTCTCTCAAAAGAAATGAAGCATGTGTGTGGACCTTGAACCAGCATATCTTAAGAAAATCTTTTTCCCCAGGGACGATTTTCTTCTCATCCCTCTGAACCCTCTGTTCTCCCCCATCTCTCTTCGTGGATGTCAGTTACATCTGTCCAAGAAAGGGCATCATAACATGGCAATGAGCTACCTGAACAGTTTTCTTATTTTCCTTGAAGGGGGCTGAGAAGATGAAAAGAAAAATGATGATGTTGGATTATTTGTTCTGGAAAGAGCAGAAAAGTGTTTTCCTTGAGTGTTTTCAAAGTGTTTTCTGAAAAGCACCCCTCATTCATTCTGCGCTGCTGTAACAGAACACTAGGGCCAGGGTAACATAAATAGGAGAAGTTTGGCTGACAATTCAGAAGGCTAGGAAGTCCAAGTTCATGGACCTGGTGAGGTACTGTGTCATGCCACAACAGGTGGTAGAAAGGAAAGAGAGGCTGACAATGACAGAGCAAGAGGAAGACAGAACTGCTTTCATAACTGTGGCTCTCATGACCACAGCAGTAACACGTCCATGGTGCCAGATTCCTCCCAACCTGATCATCTCTTCTTAGACTCCACCTCCCAACACTGTCAAATTGTGAATTTAGTTTCCAGCACATGAATTTCTGAGGACATATTCAGACCATAGCAAATGGAATCAGGTCCATCAACAAGAAGTTAAAAAAAGCACCTGCTTACCTAGGAATGGTGGTACACACCTGTAATCCCCGCAACTCTGGAGGCTGAGGCAGGAGGATCACAAGTTCAAGACCAGCCTCAGCAACTTAGTAAGATCCTATCTCAAAGTAAAAAATAAAAATAAAAAGGGGTGAGGATGTAGCTGTAGCTCAGTAACACAGTACCCCTGGGTTCGATTCAGTACTGCAAAAAAATAAAACAAATGACAAAAAGATGCCTGCTTTTTATCCAGTTCTGAGAAAGACAAAGAGCCCAGGGATTCTCTAGTCAGCCTCCCTGCCCTTCAGGTCACAGTCAAGGGAGGGCAACAAGCAATAGTGGGAAACTTTAACACCCTATAACTGAAGCAAGAGCTGCACAGTAGACGAAGGGACACCCTGTGGAAGCTGGAGCTATAGAGGCACAGCCTTGGCCCAGCCATGGAAGGAAGAGGCAGTCTCAGTGGAGGAATAAAGACCCTCAATCTCGCGCCTCTCAACCTCCGATCTCCTCTGGATGTGCAGCTTACGAGTGGGGGAAATTGAGCTGGGAATGCAATCCGTAGCGGGCTCGCTTCGAGGACACAGGACAGAGACTGGCAGAAACAGGGTCTATGCTGGGAACCAGGGGAGACGAGATAACCAGGATAGTTGTTCTGGGTTTATTCGTGTTCTGAAGCCTTTGGATATCTCTGGTCCTGGTAAAGTAAAGCTAATCTTCAAAGAGTTTTCATCTGGGAGAGGAATGTTAACATTTATCTTGAAGGTTCATTTCAAAACCACATGTAAGGAAGTAAATTGGGGGAAAGGGAGAGAGGAAGTAAGATTGTCCAGGACTTGCTTGGTGACTGTTGAAGCTGAGCCATGAATATGTTGGCCTGGGGTGGGGGTTACTTTTACGTGTGCATTTGTGTGTGTGTGTGTGTGTGTGTGTGTGTTTGCTTTTGTATGTTAAAATTATTCCATAATAATTTTTTAAATAAAATAACTTACCCCTAAAGTTGTTTTACAGGAAATCAAATTTTAGAAGTCCTCTCTGCATCCTGTAGTTTCCCTTTGATGTCTATAAATGTTTGGGTCCAGTTCCTTAAAGACTATTGAAAACTTGGAGGAAACTTGTGCCCCCTTTGCCACTGAATTTAACATGCAAGTCCTTGAAATGCTATGGCCATAAAGGCCCAAGTTCATTTCCCAGTCCAGTCCTGAAGGAGGCGTAGAGTCAATGAACAAAATAAAGTATTTAAAAGTTATCTCTGTTCTTACCCAGCCTCAAAGGTTTTTATTTCCTCTGCTTCAATGAATGCAGAGAAAAGAAAGACTTTTCCCCAAATTTTACTCTGTTAAAACATTAAAGCACCAAGAAGTCACATTAAGTGCCTTTGTAGTGGTTTTAATTAGGTCAAATCAACAATTGCCACCAACACTGACTTGTTATCGATTCCATTTCAGTTCACATCACACACACACACACACACATGCACACACCATCTTGGGTTTTCTGAACTATTCAGCTGCAGTGTTGAGATTGTCTCTTTCAGCGCATTAACTCTTGGTTCTACCTCTTTCCTCCTTGCTATAAGGTCTGTTGGACCAGAGATGGGTCCCTGTCTATTAGAAGGTCAAGAACATGCATGAACTGGGAAGAAAAGCTCTTTTTTTTTTTATTTGTTAAACATGGTCTTACAATTAGGAGGGATTCATTGTCAAACAATCAAGGACAAAAGTATAATGACAGAATAAGCCAAGGCTGGTGCCAATCCATGGTTTACCCTCCTTGGGTTCCCCATGGTTCCATGTTTCCCCCTACTTAAGCCCCAAGTTAATAGGACTTCTCCTGGAAGTTGGAGGTTCCCCTCTGATTAGATTCCCCCATACTACCTCCCTCTGGTTTCCTTAATGTCCTTCCTATTCCCTTCCCCGCTCTCTGGCCCCCTCTATATGTCCCCCAGCAATCTAGGCAAGATTCCCCATGATCATGTAAAAATTCATACATGCTGAGGTAGTTGTTAGGTTAGCCATCTATCATATTGTTTCCGCTTGTGTTCTAGCTTCCACAAATGAGAGAAAACATTCGGCCCTTGAGCCTCTGAGTTTGGGATACTTCACTTAGCAAAATTTTTTCCATCTCCATCCATTTGGCTGCAAATGCCATAATGTCATTCTCTCTAACAGTTGAGCAGTATTCCATTGTATATATGTACCAAAGTTTTTGAATCCACTCATCGAGTGAGGGGCATCTGGATTGGTTCCCAGAAAAGGTCTTTTGTAGAGATCAGCTTATCTGGGTATCCCAGGAATTCATGCATTGGACATGCATCTGGACAGTAACATGTTACATTTGGAATGTAACATGAGAATGAACCCCCATATTTAACTTGCCCTTTTTTCCTTTTCAACAAAAGTTTGAATAACTTCCTTGTTTAAAATCCTCAAAAATCTCTTACGCAGTTTTTCTTATAGAGATGTTGCTGGTTTTGTTTTTGCTCCTATTTTTTTTAATGAGTACTGTCCAAATAATTCCTTGGAAAAAAAAATCTCCTAACTCAGAAACCAGAGCCAGGATGGGGCTGAGATATACCTATTGGGCATTCCTACCGTTAAGTGTCTGGGCTGGGAGAAAAGGCACCATATTCTGTGGGGAGCTGGATTGTCCCCCAGGAGCCGATCAGGAGGTGAGTGCCGATGGCTGGAACCTTGGTCCCCCTCGTCCGGGGACCCCTTCTCTCCCAGCCGGGGAAACGAGGCAACCACACGCAGCTGATGGCAGCTCAGAATCCGTTTATTACTAAGGCACACAGGTTTTTATAGAGGAGGAGGGGAGACAGCCAAGGAATCAATAACCCTTCTAAGGGAGTTGCCAGGGGTTATGTAGATTTCAGTACAGACAAAAGTTAGGAACATTCTGTAGTTGATACGTTCTGACCCACCCTGTTTGACCTTTTGTATAACAAAGCACAACCTAGCAGCCCCTCCTGAAGGAATTTATACAAATATTAACAAGATTGCTCCAGGGCAGCTGATGAAACGGAGTGAAGGTCAGACCGAAGGTCAGACCCCAACATATTCTACTCCAAAGTGCAGAGGATCTTCTTTGATATGGACAGCTAGATGTGTGCATCTGTTTAGGGCTGGGACTCCATGCTCTTCTGGGGGCCAAAAGTTTGTTTGCTCCAGTGGTGCTGGGTATCATGACCAGAATCAAAGGGACTGGAAATCCAGGAGCAAGTGGCCTTCTGTTAAGTCATTGGCTTAAATCCCAAACTGATGCAAATGACACAGATGGTCAGGGTGTGTGAATGAGCAAGATGGAAGATCACATGTGACCCAGGTCAATTTCTTCCAACCCTTGGATTGAAGTTGCCCACTCTGAAGTTCAGGAGTGGTTCCTACTACCTGTGTATAGCCAAAAGATACGGAATCCAGGCGATCCCTGCATGCCCATGATCAATTCACAATAGCTATGGTGTGGAATCAATATAGGTAATCCATCAACACACGAATAGATTTTAAAAAGTGATATAGGACTGGAGCTGTGGCTCATCGGCTATGGCACTTGCCTGGCATGTATGAGGACGCAGGTTCAAACCCCACCAGCACCATGTACACAATGAAGTGTCAAAGCAACAAAAACCACATGAAAACCTAAATAAAATTTGATTCTTTCTCCCTCTCTCTCACTGTCCCTCTCTCTTAAAAAAAAGTGATACATATATGCATATATATGAATTGATTAAAAAGAGTAATATATATTTATGTGTGCGTGTATATATATATACATATATATATACACATGTAAGTATATACATACACACAATGGAGTATTCAGCCATAAAGAAGAATGAAATCCTGTAATTTATAGGAAAATGAAAAGAACTCAAGGATATTATCCTAAGTGAAATAAGTCAGAAACAGAAAGACAAATATTGTATTTCTCATTCATATGAGGAAGCTAAAAGGAATCAGTATGAATATAGAATAATCATTACTAGAGTCTTAGAGATTGAGGGGTTGGTGGATAAAGGGAGGTTGGATAACAGATACTAAAATATAAATAAAAGGAATAACTTCTGGTGTTCCTTACCACAGTGGGGTGATTATACTTTACCATAATCTATTATATACTTTATGAAAATCTAGAAGAGAAGAGCTTAAAGACCCTAAACATCAAAAGAAATGAGTCAGAAAGGCTAATTATCCTGATTTGATCAGTACATGCGAGAGGCACGTGTTGAAATACCTCACTGTATCAAACTAATAGTATAATTGAAACATTAATCAAAAATAGATATGTAAATAAATAATCAAAGGTTAAAAACAAAGTTATGCTCTATGGACCAGCAGCGTTAGCATCACCTGGGAGCTTGTCAGGGATGCAAATTCTCAGTTCCTTCTCCCCAAGACCTACTAAATTAGAAACTCTGGAGGTGGCATTCCCAGCTCACTTCATCTATTCACATTATCTATCTGACTCCTACATTTACTTGATCAGCATTCTGTATTTTCCTGAGCAAAATTCTTGAATACAATTGACTTAATGACATTTGCTCTTATAATTACTTTGCATTGAAAAATAAAGCAAAAGCATCAAAAACATTAGCAACTACATACATTATGTACATACTGTATGCATATAAAACCAAAGCTTTGGGGCTGGAGCGGTAGCTCGGCGATTACGGTGCTTGTCCCTGCATGCGTGAGTACACGAGTTCAAACCCCAGCACGCGCGAACACAACTAAGTGTCAGAGCAACGAAAGCCATGTGAAAAGCTCAAGAAAAAATTCTCTCCCTCTCTCTCTCTCTCTGTCCTTCTCTCTTAAAAAAAAAAAAAGTAAAAAAAATAAATAACCAAGCTTTTAGAAGCCAACATGCGATGAAATCCCCTTGTGAATGTTCACAAGCATGGTCAGAAAATAGAGACTGTAGCACCCCATATATCAGAAAATGCTTGCAAAAAAATGACATTCAGAATTGGAATTCATTGATTATTTGCAATATACATAGGCCAAGTTTTTAAGTAGCACCTAAGTTGCAGGAAGATACATTATTCTACCCTTCAAAAGCCTTTAGAGGTGACATTTCCCTTCCCAAGTACAGGCAAGTTGGTAACAAAAAGCCTCAGAATTCCGAGGACCATTTAGCATCTTGAAAATTCAGAGACCTCCATCTGACTGCTGACAGGGTTTGGCTGGAGCCTACCATATGGGTTTAATCCCTGTGGGTACACGTTAGTTTATTTGGAACCAGACTCAGGATCAGATACCCAGCCAGCTTCTGGCATGCCTGCCATTGGACCCAAGTCTCCGACCAAAGATGGGTACATGACTAATATTTCACATGTTCTAAGATGATCAGTCCCAGGCATCCCTCTTGGTTCTGGAACAACGAAATCAAATCTGTACAGCAAAACATGAATTCCACATGTTCTGATACTTGGGGCCTTTCTGGGAAGTCACCCTGACAAATTCTAATGGTCTCTTTTTCCTCTAGGGTTTTTGATGATGGCCGCTGCATTTTGAACTGTCCCTCAGGGAAATTCGAATTTAAGAACCAATGCCATCCATGCCACCATACCTGCCAAGGATGCCAAGGAGGTGGGCCTTCTAACTGCACCTCCTGTGGAGCAGGTGAGGGAGCTGCATACTTCTCCACCTCCTACCTTCCCTTTTCCAGTGCACCATTATTTGGTTTGACACAGAAGCCTTGGCCCCGGGACTGAGAGTTAAGAAGAGACAACTGTTCATTAAGGAGCCTGTAGGACCTCGAAGTCTCTGCTTGTAGTCAGAATGTGAAAACATTGTTCACATTATCATGGATGCTGACTCATTGCCCCTCAGGGGAAGAAAAGAGAAGCTAAGAGCTGGCTTCCCAAAGAAGGAGAAAGACAGAGCATATCAACAGGATGTCAGACTCGAGATAGACAGGAAAGCTAAGATATGCTGAGGCAAGAGGAAAAGCTAGGGAATTAAGGAAGATATGTTTGGTCTTTAAAAGAGATAACATGTTGAGGCTGTGACAGGGTCTTTGAGCTGTGCCATTAAGATGTTGTCAGAGACCTGCAGGAGCAAGGTAATCATTTCAGCTCTTGACCAGTGTGACCTTTTGTGTCCCGGTTTGAACTCCTCTCAAAGCATTCTGCCATCATTGGATTATGGTCCATGGTCTCTGAGGTCTTCTGCAGTTTGACTTTTGACCCTTCTAGCTTTGGCTCACACGCCTATCCTCTATTTCGACCTCTGCGAGCCAGATTCATATTTCATTTGGCCTACACAATACTTTTTAAATGTGAGCCAAATTTAAAATTTGGAAAATTTCAAATGAAAACATAGGTTTGTTTTGTTTTGTTTTTTCTCTTGAAAACTTGGAAGATCTGACAACACTAGGCCTGCATTTCCCAAAGTTGCCTGAAGCCTTAAAAAGCCTGCTTCCCATTTCTCTGATCTCCACCACTTCCAGGTGTCTTGCTGGTACTGAGGCTGTCAGTTAACATGATGATACTTCCATTATATTTCTAGTGAAAGAAAAATTTTTTACCTTTATTTCCCTTTGCAATAAAACCATCAAAAATGAAGAACAAATTGAGAATGTCATGGACTTGCGGGAATACAAGAGATAAGACATTTCTTTGCATAAATTAAAAGTATTGTAAAAAATACATGTTGATGTTATTTTATCTCTAGGCTGTCACAGGCTGTTTATTTCCTCATTTACAACATCATGATAATGTTTACCTCTTCTATACTTACAATAGTTAAATAAGATTGAATGAGACAAAATAACAAAGCATTTAGAACAGGGCAAGGCACATAGTACAAACTCAATGATATCAACTATTCTTATTTTTATTTCTATTCTTCTTATTGTTTGTATCTGCTTACTCCTCTGGGCATTTGAGTTTCTCTAGCTGAGATACTTCACTTGAGATGTTTCCACTTATTGTCTGGTGACTTCTTACTTTTCCATCTTGGTTTCAATACCGTTTCTACAGGGACAGCCTCCCTCCTTGCCCCGCAAGGGTCCTTCACAGAAGCACCCTGGAGCCCTGCACTTCCCATTCACCAGCCTCTTCACACTGGATGTCCTTCTCTTCCATAAGACTCTATCCCTCTAAATGCAATGAATGATTCCTATCTTATTTTCTGCTATATTTTGAGCCTGCACACAGCGTCCAGCATATGGAAGGTGCACAATAAATAACAGAATGAATGAAAAGTTAAGTAGAAAGAATGTGAAGCCCAGCAGCCAGAAAAATTGGGTTCTTGTCCCAACTTTGTTATTAACTGAAAGACACTAAAGCCAAGTCAATTCTCTCGTTTTTAGTCTCTCCTTATTTGATAAAAAGAAAGAAAGAAAAAAGTGGGGGAGAAAGGACAACTTGACATCTAAAATTACCTTAACGTCAAAAAAAACTAAATCTCCGTACAAAACACAAAATTAGAAGTTTAGATGCTAAACAAATGTCTAGTCTTCTAAGCATTTCACGGCTACTTGGACCTACATACATATAAAAGGTTTGGGTATCTTTTCTGTATTTTCTATATGAAAATCTATGTTTAACCCATGATCTTAAACATCTATTGTGTCCATCATATGTCCAAATTACAGTATGTTGAGCACCATGAAAAAATAGATGGTCTGATAATCACCTTAAGGGAGTTTACAACCTAACAAGGACACCGTCTCTCTGTATTACAAAACAAGAAAATATTAGTTAAACACCAAATGAATGGTAGAAATCCTACCACTGGTCAGAGGAGAAACATCACTTTCAGTTCCAATGAGCAGAGAAGGGTATTTAGCATGCCCTCACTTAGCAGGTTCTTGTATTCCTTGTATCATTAATTTGAAGACTATTCACACAGCAAGGATAGCAGAGACTTTGATGAGACAATACTAAAGACAGATGATTCAACTGAAGAAGTCCATCTGCAGATGGAAGCTTAATTAAAAAGCTGAAAAGCCTCTCCCACCAACTTGTAGAGATTTCATCCTTTGTTGAATTGCAACTTGATTAAGTTTAGGTACGAATCCTTTTGGAAATGCAGATGTCCAGTTATGCTGGGGAAAATTCACTCTAAATTCAGCTCCAGTGCATCCTCTACCAAAAAAAGACCCAAATACAAGTCCAACCAAGCACACAACAGCAACAGAAGCAGAATGTTGAAGTGAACTTCATATTTTCAGAGTCCCTCGGCCTTTCTTTCATCTTTTCTGACAGTTCATTTTCCTCATGCCTGCAACCCTCAATGTACTTTCCTTCCTACAGACTTCAATGTCTTCACACTGGTCTACCTTCTGCCAGCTACCAAGAGATGCTCTGGTAACAGAAAATCACTCTTTGGATTACCAGAAAGCCAATCTGAATCTTTTTCACAGTTCTTTGTATTTTAACTCTTACCTCCCGTGATCTCATGAAATGTTTTGGTGCTAGCAAAAATGTCAGCCCTTCTACTGCTGGAACCAGCCCTCCTACATAGGATTATAATAATTTATTTTTGGAGACCCTGGGCAAGTAGTCAAATATTATGCATGGTTTTTAAATCTCCGGGCTTTCTGAATTATCATCCATAACTAAGCTAGCTGGCATACTACTTGGGCTGTTAGAAGTGTGACTAAGCCATCACATAATCCTGGAGCAAGCCAGTGGGGAAAGTTGACTGTGGTCTAAGTGACCTCTCTTTGTAGGCTCAGCAGTTTAAAAACTAAGATTCTTCAAATCTCTGTCTTCAAAACCAAATTATAACACCCAAAGGGGTCCAAATAATAAAGTCACGTTCAAACAATAAATATAGAGTTGAAGAACATGTTCCCTGATATCTGAGCACATCATTGTTAGTTTTCTGTTTTAGGGTTGTTGATCCAGTTGGCTATGTGAAAGAAATTGAAGTTTGCCAAATATGAATTTAATATCTCATTCAATCATTCAACAAATATGTATTTAGAAGTTGCTGGATGTCAGGCTGCCCCTGAGTCTCTGGATCCTTAGTCTATGTCTTGGGAAGGTGTAGGGATGCAGAGCAACTGCTGGATAGAGGAGAAAAAGTTCCTCACATCTACCCCCAACATCTTCCCACCTACACCTGAGAAGTTGCGCTACTCTGAAAAGCAGAATCATTTATGAAAGAATCAGGGTAAAAATGGGGTTTTCTAGGGTTTGATGAAGTGGCTGAGAACATAACATGGAAGGTTGACACTTCTGTCATCTCTTGAGATACCAGGTTCCACCAGATCAGAGTATAGTATTCCAAGACATGGGTCTGTAGCTGTACCGTCACCAGATTCACACTACATACTCTCAAGAACTCTCCTTCACCTACAGAATACGCTTCTAAGTCTAACTTGAAAATAACTGATACTTTTTTCCCCAACACTCTAAGAAATTTCTCTCTCTCTCTCCCTCCCTCCCTCCCTCCCTCCCTTCTTTCCTTTCTTCCCTCCCCACAGGAAGCTTCAGACTTCAGGTACAAAATTACAATGTATAAAATTAAAATGAGCAGAGGTAGCTTGAAAGTCCGTAACCAACAATGTGCTTGTAAGAGTGTTATTGAAGTACACCACTGCTCAAATAAGAAAGATTAGGGCAAACCATTTGAAAGTGGTCCAGAGGTTTAGGGCAGCCTGGCATCCAGAGAGTTCTAAATACATATTTGGTGAATGATGAGTAAATGAGTGAGTAAATTCATATTTGGAAATACACAATGCCCATTTGCAGGCTAAAAAAAATAGTCACATATCAGCAAATACGTATTGTGTAGTCTGTTATAGTGATTTTCAGTTTCCACTTGCAACTGGGGGTTAGTCCTTTATGTTCAAATTTGGCTGACTTGTATCTTGAAGGTGAATGGTTTTGGATTCACCAATGAGTGATTACTACATCCTGAGTATTCTGGGCAACACTGATCAGATAAGTCCCAGGGCAGACTTGGAACAAAAACTCTTGGAGGCTGGGAATAGAAGACTTCTAGGTCCATCTATAGCATTATTTTTATAATTGTATTTTTACTTGTACCTGATTTTAATTGTTAACTAGTTATAATCGCTTTGTAACTGATTAGATTTTTCTACTCCATCTAGGTACAAATTTCCATAGTCTATCATGCTATGGGTATTGCCAATTTTTCCTTATGAAGATCAGGGTTGATAGAAGTCAGGAGCCCTCAAGAATTCACGTAAAGGAGTAAAAGATCTGCTTGATCTAATGCTTCAATGAGCCCATCATTATGATATCTTTGCAAAAATTCAGAACTTAGTTAACACAAGCTTGTGATTTTGATAATAATTCTAAACCATTTTAAAAGACCACACTTTAATAAAGCATGTCTGTCATTAAGCACGTGTTTATTCCTATGGGGTCTGTGCAGCCCCCAAGTCTAAGAGATTCCACAGATACCTAAAGGAGCCCTTGGGAATGTGAAGCACATTTTGAATTATAGTTATTCCCAGACTATAGTTTGTGGTTTTGTAGTAGTAGTCACTGTTGTAGTTTTGAATAGTAGTCACTGTTCATTCAAATACATAAGCTATTACAAAATGATTCCTTGCAAGGAAAACTTTTCAACGACAAGGATATAGATATTGCACTTTTCATAAAAACCAGTCTTATACTTCTGGTCCCCTAGGAACAAAAGCACTCTGTCATTTCTTTTTTCAATAAAATGTTCTACATTATGTTAGTTTCATGGCTGATTTTGTACATTTTCCTCTTTCTGTTGCCCCTCTCACTGGTCAGATAAGCACGGCCTGGAGCGCTTCCTATACCAGGGGGAGTGTCAAGAGAGCTGTCCTGACGGCCACTACCCCACCAAAGGTCACATCTGCCAGCCCTGCCCGGACAACTGTGAGCTTTGCCACAGCCCACGTGTTTGCACGAGATGCCTGAGCGGCTACTTCCTAGTGCCCACGAACCACTCCTGCCAAAAGTTGGAGTGCGGACAAGGTGAGGCTGTTCTGCCACATCTGCCCAATACTAGGGGACGGGAGGAAGGGCTGCACCTGTGTCCTGGAGACTTCCATTACCTTCCTAACTGTAATACCAGCACATGGGATGCCTGAATGCTTCCACGGATCAGGTGGAGAAGTGGGAGCTGCCCCTGCCTCTTCCTCCCATGCATCTTCTCCCTGGATCCCCCCGCCCCCTGCAACTCAATCAACATACATAGAAATGCAGCCAGTCTCATCGGAGTCACTGGGATATTTGCAGAAGGGATGTATGAGAGAAAAAAAATTAGATTAGAATCCAAAAGTCTGGGTCAACAGTTTTCTTCTTCCCAATTACTAGATCTGAGACCCTGGGCAAAACTAATCCAATTAGGGATTGTCCAAAACTAATCCAACTATTCCGTGGTGGCTTTGTTTGTGAAGAGGACAGGAAAGCACCCAGAGAGAGATACTTTGAGAAACCAGTGAGAATCAGCCTCCCAGATTCAAAACCACTTGAAAATATTAAAATGTTTGTGAATCATTTCTGTTATTGTTATCATCCAATTTGTTATCTCATATGAGAAGAGGGAAATTAAAAAATAGCACTTACAGTTTTGGCTCTCTTCTATGTAATAAAATAAGAATTATGCCCTGTCTAGTGCTGAAACAAGCACCAAGGTGTTTTTAGAATAATTAAGATACACATTTCTATTTCATGTTAACAAAGATAGCAAAAGTTTTAAAACTTTTTTAACACGTAGAGCAAGGCAGATAAAAAAGAAAGATGGTGCCTGTTCATTTACACACCCAATTCCGTTTCCTCACATGTAGCACTGATTTCTTTAATAAAGAGAGAAAGAATACCAGCTTAACTTCAAAACTAGCCACAGGCATGTGATCCATCAAGTCAATTCAATGCTTAAAGGTATCAGAAGAAGACTTTTCAAAAATGTGTGGCACATATACTCCCTAGGATGGTTTGGGGATTCACAACTGCTCTATGATTTACTTAAAAATAAGCTATATACCTGCATATTTTCATAGTAATCCATGTGCCTGTGTTCAGTGGAAATGAACTGAGTTTTCCACTCCTCTCACTGTGTAGGTGAAATTCAAGATTCAGACTATGAAGAATGCATGCCCTGTGAGGAAGGGTGCCTGGGATGCAGCTTGGGTATGTCACCTTCCTTTGTTATTTAAAGAGTTTAAATGGCTGTGTCATTTTCAATATACCTGCATCCTCTTCTTGCTTCATCAAGGATTCCTGGTTATAGTCATCCTCAGGTCCCCATCCACATCCATTGAGTAAGCTGACTCCTATACAAGCAGTGTCATGTGAGAAGAGGCTTTTGAGGCAACAGGCCTCTAGTTTATTAATGAAAATCAATAGGACATGGCACCACCATATGACCCAGATATACCACTCCTTGGTATTTATCCTAATGAATTAAAGTCCTCATACTATAGTGATACATGCATACCCATGTTTATAGAAGCACAATTCACAACAGCCAAACTACGGAACCAGCCTAGGTAACCATCAGTGGGTGAATGGATAAAGAAAATGTAGCATCTATACACAATGGAGTTTCATTCAGCCCTTAAAAACCTGAAAGTATGGGGCTGGAGCGGTGGCTCAACATACGGCGCTTGCCTGGCATGAGCGTGAGTACACAAGTTCAAACCCCAGCATCACATACACAACAAAGTGTCCGAGGAATGAAAGCCACATGAAAAAATAAATAAAAATTGCTTCTTTCTTTCTTTTGTCTCTCTCACTGTCCCCTTTAAAAAAATTTTTTTTTGAAATTATGGCTGGAACTTGAGACCATTATGTTAAATGAAATAAGCCAAGCTCAGAAACTGGGTGTGTCTTCTCTCATATGCAAAAACTAGAGAGGAGAAAGGAAAAGAAAGGTGTGGGGGCAGATGTGATGAAAATCATGGGGAGAGCAGTAGAACTGAGCACAGGGACCAGGGGAGGAGAAAAGAGGGGGGCATGTGCTGGGGAATGATATTGGCCAAATTACTCTGTTATATTGTGTGCATGTATGAATATGTAAAACAAATCTCATCAAAGTGTGCAACTATCATGCACCAATAAAAAAAGAGGAACGAAAAAACAAAGGACAGTGGCACTGCTGGTTGTTAGCTAGTTGGCAGGGATCTCTCTCAGCAGCCACACTGCAAGATGCCTGAGACTCTCCCCTTCTCAAGGTAATAGATTTGAAAGATAAACAGTGAAAAACTCAAGCAAAGAAACGCCTACTTACTCGAACTTTTTCAGCGTGTGAAACTCAAAGCTGTGGGAAGAAAGATAGGGAGGTTTTTCCTTTATAGAATGACTCTATTGCATGAAGCCCAGGACAGTCTTTAGAGAAAAAGAGTCACGGTGACAGTGGAGCTGAAGTCCCCATCACGCAACGACTGTAATTCTACAACTCCTATCAGTGGCTCCTCTCTTCCCTCTCTCACACTCCTAATGGAGGAGTGATTCAGTCAGTCTAAACCACAGGGCACCATTGGATTCTATGTAAAATGTCAAAGAAGGAGGCTACCCAAATCCAAGATCATATTTTAATGTAAGTTTGGTCAAGACATAGAAAACAGTGTATAGGATCTTTGAAAGGAAGCCCTAACTAAAGATCACCAGAGAGAGTGACAAGAGCATTCTAAATGCAAGTAATTGTCACACCCTCAATTCTAATTTTTTCTTGATTTATAGTCTCTATGTATTAAGCAATTTGTATTCTTAGTTTGACTTAGTTGAACTCAAATTATGACCATATTTCTGAACGCTTTGCTGATCTCTCCAATAGAATGAATGCTCTCTTTTCCTAATCCCTACCCACCTCTTTTTTTTTTTAAGAGAGAGGAACAGTGAGAAAGAGAGAATCAATTTTATTTAGTTTTTCACGTGGCCTTCACTGCTCTGACACTTCATTGCATTTGTAGTGCTGGGATTTGAACTCACATCCTCTGTGACTTATATACTCTGCTCCCATAAGAATTAACAGTGTGTCCAGGTCACAATAAATGCACAATTATTGGAAAAACGTCCCTGACTTATGATGGGGTTCAATCTACAATTTCAACTTTATTGTGGTGTTAAGGTAGTACATTTTCAGTAGAAACAGCACTTGGATTTTGAATTTTGCACTTTTCCTGTGCTAGTAATATGTAGTACACAACTCTAATGGTGCTGGGTGGCAGCGGCAAACCGCAGTACCTAGCCAATCACACGACCACAAGGTAAACAACAAATACAGTGTAATGTACTATGTTGCCAATGTTTATAGACACAGACGTTTCAAAAATACTTGATACATTCAACAGTTTATTATAAAATGATCCTTGGGTTAGATGATCATGCCCAACTGTAGGCTAACATAAATCTTCTGAGCATATTTAAGGTAGGGCAAGGCCAAGCTATGATGTTGGGTAGGTTAGGAATATTAAATGCACTTACAACTTAATATTTTCAACCTAGAACAAGTTTATAAGGACGTAACCTCATTATAACCAAAGGAACGTCTGGATGAATGTTTCTTGGATTGAATTGGAAAGCTGTCCCAATTCAAAACAGAGATAAATGGCTTAGGAGACCCAGGGATTTAGATTTGATGTTTTCTCTAATCAAAGTTTGTAGATGGTCCAAGAAGAAAAGAAATCATACAATAGAAAAATAAGAGATGTTTCCTGTGGACTATTAGAAAGATTACAGAATATATGCTCTTTTAAATTTTACAATATTAACAAGATAAGAGAGAATATGAGCTTAAAAACTATGAACAATTTGCTGCTGTTTTTTCTTGTGAAACAAAACATCATCTTTGGAAAGAATTTAGCTTTATTCCATTTTAATAATGTAGATTCTTCTCTGAACCAGGTCTAGACCATCTCTAGAGAAATTAGAGAAGTAAAATCAGCCACTTTGAGACATTTCATCTCTGCTATGTAATAAATAGTTGTTGGCATACTGGAGATATTCCTGAGTTACATATTCTGTCCAGATATTTAGTGCACTATAGATTAATATCTGTTTTTTATGACTAATAATGAGAAACTCAAATTCCAGATTGATAGGCATTTTATCTTATTCCAGGGTGGAGTTAGGTATTTGTCAATCCAAGGAAACAGAAAACTACATCTACAACCAAAAAGTATTGTTTTATCTGGAAGAAAATACTGAATTAGACATTCTACGATGGAATGGGCGTTTTTATTATTATGGAGTTAGATTTCTTTATCAAGCTGTAAACAAACAGATAGAATTTTATATAATACCATTTTGTTCCAAAATTATTTGATGTCAAAATCTTTGTCTTTCTAATCATAGTATTGAATGGATTTTTTTAAGTTACAGAGGGACAGTGAGAAAGAGAGAGAAAGAGAGAATTAATTTTTATTTAGTTTTTCATGTGGCCTTTGTTGCTCTGACACTCTGTTGTGTACATAGTGCTGGAGTTTGAACCTGTGTCCTCACGTCTACCAGGCAAGCCTCGTGACCACTGAGCCACCACTGCAGCTCCTTGAATGGAAATTTTAACAAAAATAAATCTAAGTGTTATGGATTGTTGGGGTGAAGCAAATGGAATAATTTTACTTAATGCTCTTTAGTCACCTCTTTTTATTTTAAATTAGAGAATACTGTAAGAGGTTATAACCAGAGACTGGGGACCCATGTCTACATCACCATTGATTTAATTATTAAATTTAATCAAATTGCATAAGGTCTCTTAACTTCCTTACCTTGTCAGTAAAAATAAAGGTTATTGTGCCTTTAGTTGGACTCAGAAAAGGGTATTGAAAATCCAGTAAGCTGAGTGTGTTGGTGCACACCTGTAATCCCAACTACTCAGGAAGCTACACCAGAATTGATAGTTTAAGGCCAGCCTAGGCAAATTAGTGAGAGCCTGTCTCAAAAATAAAATTTTAAAAAAGAGACATAGGGTTGTGGCTCAGTAGTAGAACCTTTGTCTGGCATGTTTAAAGGCATGTTCGAGGTCTTGGGTTGGATCCATAGTACTGAAAAAAAAAAAAGAAAGAAAGAAAAAGAAAAAAGAAAGAAAGAGAAAAAAGAAAAGAAAAAAATAACTAATGTTTGCTCACTGAAATGAAGAGAGTCTGGAAAAGCATACAAAATTTTTAAAATTTAAGCAATTGGAAAAGCAATCCATGTAAATTGAGTATCAAATAAAGGAACACAGGGACACACCAAAAGAATTTAGAAAAGAAGGGACTCAGTGCACTGAGGTGGCAGAAGTTTTCCAGGAAGATAGGACCTAAGATGAGCTTTGGAGTTTGCAAGGAATTTACACAGATAAGAGGGAAGAGCTGCCCTCTGTGGGGTCTTTCAACTTGCATAATGGCAGGAAAAAAGACTAAGAAGAAAGGATTCTGCCACAGATTTTAGGACACTGAATGTACTAATTTTACAGGAGAAATATGTAAATGTAAGGGAACAGGCAAAATCTGGAGATGTAGTTCAAAACCAAACCTTGATTCCAGACTAGAATTTTAATGTATTCTGCGGTTTAAAGGGGGCAGGGGTTGGGAGGTATAACTCAATGGTGGAAACCTTAGTTTCTATTTCCTGTATCCTCACCTCTCAAAAAAGATGAAATCTGGTTGTTGTGTTTGTGGTGTTCACGATAATCAAAGGGAGAGGGGCTGTGGTAGAGACAGACACCAAAGTGAAGGTTATTTGGTAAAGTCAGAAAGGAAGTACCTGCCACCTAATCTAAGGTGGTACCAGGAAGCTATAAAGAAAGAAGTGTTGTTCATTTGTTTGTTTTTAAATCACATGAAACAAAGAACCCTCAAGCATAAGAAAAGATGCTTATTTATTATATGGGAAATGTAAATTAAAACTACTGTGAGATACCTTTTCTCACCTACCAGATTGGAAAAAAAATCATGTTTACCGGCTCCACAGGGAAGGCTGCAGGAAAGCAAATGCTCTTATTTCTTGCTTGTGGGAAGACAGAGAAACCACTGCAGGAGGACGCTTGGCCGTGTACATAACACAACTACACTGCACTTATCCTTCAACCCCGCAACACCTCTTCTGGGATTTACCTGAGGACTCTTCTTCACAAATTCCAAACAGCATAAAGCACGCCCTTATCCCCAGGGGGCACATTCCAAAACCCCCAGTGGATACTGACACCAGAGCCCTCTCCTTCTCTGCATTCTCCATCCTAACTAAGCACTGACCACACTCTGTGGATGTCACTTTTAGAGTCTGAGATACAACAGCCAAACTACCACAGATTTCTTTTTCCTTCTTCACAGTTTCACAGATAGGAGGTTTGTTCTTACCATGGACCTCACTGTATAATTTTCTTCTTCTTTTGCCATTAAGTTATTAAGTTTATCTTTTCACTTAAAGGAAATACTTCACAGCAACACATCGCTGGCCATCGCTACTCTTGAACATTGGGGCAATTATTAAATAAAATAAGAGTTATTTGCACACAAGCACCGCGATACCGCAACAGTTGATCTGATATACAAGAAGGCTACAAAGCGACGGACAGGCTTGTGCACACAGAATGGGTATGCTAGACAAAGGAATGATTCATGTCCTGGGACCGAGCAGGCTGGCACTGACTGTTATCTCAGATGGGATCCAGAAACAGAAAAGACACAAAGTAACAACTAAAGAGATCTGAAAAAAAAATTATAGACTTTGGTTTATAATAATCATCATAAAAATAGAAGACAGTGGGAACCATTTAGGGCAATTGAAAATATCCTATATCTTGATTTTGGGGGTAACAGCATGATTGTGTTCATAAAATTATACACCCATACAAGGCAAATGTTACACTATGAAATAATATTTCAATAAATCTGACCTTAAAAGAAAAGAAATTTAATGTTAATGCCCCTTTTCCCATATCTGAATAGTAAAATTAAAACAGTAACTTAATTGCTAGCATTTAGTGAACACTTATTAATATTCTGGGTGCTATGCTACATTCTTTAAGTATGTTACCTCCATTAACTCTAAGGAGTAGGTACAATTATTGCTTTCACTTCGAAGATGAAGAAATGAAGTTCAGAACACTTAAGCACCATATGTAAGTTAACTAGACTGGGAACTATGAGAACCAGGATTTGACCCAGGATAACCCAAGACTAATAGTCATGTGTTTGATGACTTCTCTATCCATACCATCTAATTCTTCTCCTCTGACTCAAGAGCAAAAATTATTTTGCCTTTTGGAATAATAAAAAGATAAAATAAATCTTATTTTCTGTCCCTTTCCTTAGCAATATATAATATAGCCATTGCAATTTTCAGCTACAGCTTTGAGCCCAATGCATAACTGAATTTACCAGTCAGACAGTGAAGACATTCATAATGGTCACGCAAATTAATTTGGTGTCAGTGGTTACCCTAAGTTGTGAGCCTTCAGGGCCTACAACTGGAAGGTTCTAAGATGGAACAGAGCAGATGGGGTGATACCCATAGCAGCAAGACTGAGAAAGTAGACAAACAGGTTATCAATTAGCTCTGATTTCTCCCCACCGCCTTACCTCCCTCCAGTTCCATGCACCTCCACAAGGGACTCTTTTTGCAGTCTAGGAAAGGAATTTCTATTATAAGGGTATGATTGGCAGGAGACACCCTTTAGCCCTCTGCTATAACCCATGTTAAATCAAAGCTGCGGATACTAGAGTGAGAGAACCAACCTCATTTACTCTTTCTCTCTCTCTCTCTCTCTCTCTCTCTCTCAATAAATAGTGACAACCTAGTTCATGGAAGAAAAGTATGAGACATTTGAGGCATGAGTTCACCCTGTAGAGTTTTCTGTTGGAGGAAATATGCAGAGTTTTTGAATCAAATGTTGTAGTCACATACTACAATTTATTTCACTTTTTTCCTGAGCTCCCTTTGGATCCTTTCCATAAACTTTCAGGGGAATAAGAACAATGTCAAACAGTTTTGGCACCTTCCAAACCAAAGGTATTTTAGAATAAAATTTTAACAAGCACAGTATCTCCTTTAAATTGGAAGAGAGTTGCTGATTGTAAAATTGGAACTCGGCATTCATACAGAGGTTCCTTTCCAGGGACCTGTATGCCACATGGTCGTCTAGCCAGCCTTAATGCTTGACCCTGGTGATTACCCATCATAATCTCTCAAGTCACATGGGAAAGGGACGTTCAAGATGCCTCTTTTCTGTGAAAGATCAAACACAAAGCCAGTTGCAGAGAAAAGACTAAAATATAAATTCACTATAAACAGTTTATTGAAGAAAAGAGAGCCAAGCTCCAATTGATGATAGTACCGTCTTTAAGAGATATAAACTGACTGTTTTAATTTTTCATTCACCAGGACCTTCCTTTCCCCTTATTCTCTAAATGATACCTCATTTCCCAGGTGGGGTTTAAGAAGATGAGAAACCTTTTTAAAAGAGAGTCAATGTTAAATTTGCAAATGACATTTCTGTTTCTTTGTCTCTTACTTGTTCTGGATTTCTTCTTTAATTCATTTAGAAAATATTTATGGCATGCTTTTGTGCTCTCTGCTTTCCCATCATTTTTTCAATTTGTTCCACAAAAATAAGACTGTATGACCTGACATTTATCAAGCATCATCATTCACCTGGTGTCCAGCTAACTCTTCTATAGCTGATGTCTTTTCTCATCCACAGTCCAGTGACTTCTACAGAGAAGAAAACTAAGGATTAGGGAAGCACTAAGATTTGTCTAGTTTTATGCATATTCAAAGTGATAGTGTAGCTCTAAAGCAGTCAATTTTGAAAAATCTTATGCATAAGTGTGTTCACTCTGTCTTCACAGAGGAAATATTTGGCTTAGGAACTCTGCTATAAATACGTATGCATGAGAGTCGATAGGATTGTGCTGTGATGACAGACAACCTCCAAATCTCAATGATTTGCAATGAAGTTTCATTAATCTCTTGCAACAAAGGTGTATTTCTCTCTCATGCTATATTGTCATCATGGATCAACTGAGAGCTACACTCTGCCTGGTCCTCAGTCCAGGACCAGATAGAGTAGCCACTGCCTTGCCACAGCAGAGACAAAGCACAGACAGCTCTGGAAGGTTTCTGCAGGATGTGGCACTTGTACTACCTTCTCACTTACTTTTAGCCAATGCAAGTCACATGATCATACCTAAGATCACAGAGTGGGGAGGTGTAGTCTTATCACGTGTCTGCAAAAGAGAAACTAATAATTGTGAAGAACAGTGACAATCTCACCATGACAACTAGGGCTGTTATTGGTATATTGTAAACTCTCAAGTCACATGTTTGTGCATGAAATCTAGCTGATGTTTCATATCTAAGAGTTTTGCGTCTATGAATTCAACCACCATGGATTGAAACCATTCAGAAAAAAATGTGTTAAACATGTATAGACTTTCTTGTCATTATTTCCTAAATGACATACTATAGCAACTATTTCCATACATTTATGTTGTATGAGGTATGAGTAACCCAGAGATTATTTAAAGCATATGGGAGGAATACATTGGTTATATATAAATACTATGCCAATTTATGTAAGGAACTTGAACATCCACAGATTTGGGATCCATGGGCATGTCTTCACCAGTCTTTCTCAGATCCTCAGGGATAGCTGTAGTCCTAAATGTGTACCCACCCAGCTTTACTTCAGGATTTCTCTCTCTGCCCCTCAGACCTTGTCCATTACTTACCTTGCCAATGTTCTTCTGAAAAAGTTACTGTTTCATTTTTATTTTTGTTTTAACTGATGTAATTCCCCAATGCATTCTGCCATCTCATTTCTCTGATCTTTGGCAACTAACAACTCAAGAAGGGGACCAGTGATCAAAGTTGTGTGGCTAATATGCTGGAAAGGACTTGACACTTTTTATCTCCTGTCCTTCAAATCTCCATCATGACAGCAAAAATGTATGTTGTCTCTTGCCTTCCTCTGCTGCCCAAGAAGTCCATCAGCCCATAGAAGACAAGTCTTGGTAATGTGGAAAACTTTCTCAGTTTTTGAGTGAAGATCAAGAAGTATTTACCAAGCCTCACATCAGGCTAGGAAGGGGGATATAAAGACAAATGAGGCTTATTCTCTGCTTTGGGGGACTCACATTAAGTTGGATATGCCAGTGATTCTCAACTCCAGGTGTGCACAGGAATCACCTGGGGAGATGAAAGATACCTCACTGAAACCCACTGCCAATGCTTCTTGTTTAATTGGTCTGGAGTGAGGTTCAGGCATCAGTACTTATTTATTTATTTAGGTACTGGGGGCACCCACTAGGTTACAGCTCATCCCTTTCCATCCCTTTTTACTTTTTACTTTGAAAAAGAGTCTCACGAAGTTGCCCAGGCTCACCTCAAACTTTCAATCTTCTTGCCTAAGCCTCCTAAGTCACTGGAATTACAGGTGTGTGCCACCGGGCCCAGCAGGCATCAACATTTTTAAGAAACTCTCTGACTGATTCAAATGTGTGGAATTGAAAGTTCACTGATTATGATGGATAAAAAGGCAGATAACCTCAACATCATATTCTAAATACTTCCATTCAGGATAAAAGCTGAAGCATAAGCAGATACATAATAATAATAATAATAATAATAATAATAATAATAATAATAATTACAACTTGTTCATTCCAAGCTAGGTGCTCAGCTAGGCAGGCACTTTACAATCATCATCTATGCTCCTCAATACAACCCTCTCTTTTTGAAATCCTTGTTCTCAACCTATAGGTGAGACAATCAACTAATGCCCAGGGAACTTAAATGATTTGCCCAGTTACATCGTTGTCAAGTTTTATAGCCAAATTCAAAAGCAGGACCACCTGGCTCCAAACCTACAAACCATTCAAATATTTGCAGTTTTTCCAGAGCAGTCTGCCCTTGTCCAACATTTTCATAGAGAATGTCAACGAAAGTCACAGAGAGGTTGACCTGTTGTATTTGTGTTGCTCCTAGTTACATTCTTATGTTAGTTGTTTATGTCTCCCTTGCTCCATCTCCTCCATTTTCGTTCACATTCTTATGGTTATGGGAGAGAAGGACACATTGGTGAGACAGCCTTAAGTTCAATTCTAGAGCCATTAGCTCATCCTCTTGGCTCTTGGTGCTATTGTGCTATTTCCCCCCTGGAGCCGGGTATAGTTAAAGTTCCTCCTACTTGTTGTGTAACTGACCTGCGAGGTTGAGCTGTGAGCCAAGTCTGTCTGGATCACGTAGGCTTGCAGAAAGTGAACTGAGCCAAGGACTTCCAAAATAAACCTAGTTAAACAAAAGTGCAAAGTGTGTTCAGGCCCAGTACACAAGAGGGAGAGGTTCAGAAAACTATCCGCCATTCCTGAAAGCAAGGTAGGGTTTCTGACACTAAAGTACCCACTTCTAGGGTCAGGCAACAGGTGGTTGGAAGAGTGGGTTTCACCTTTACAGAAGAATCTAGAAACTGATGGGAATGTCTCTTCTGTCTGATTTAGAATATACTGGAAAACCATTAGTAAATTGTTTCCTTTCAGTGAAATATTTTCAAATTTTCTAAAATCTTTAGACCACCAAGACCCCACACATTATCTATCAAATTTAAACAAAACTAACAGCAATATCAGCAATGATAATGAGAACTTACAGGAGTGTGCAAAATGAAATCCCAAATCTCAGTAACTCTTCATCTTCATCTTTCACCACAGTGAAAATCCTGGGCAAGACCCATACACTACTTGTTTCTAAATTCTATCCTGTTTTATAAAGGGAAATATCACACAAGCTGTCTTCTTATTCCTTCCCCGTGAGGCCCTGGAGATTATAATGAAAACTAGGAATATGACCATCTCTCAAGTTCTTCAAGAGAGAAGAACCAAGAATCTCTATTGTCAATAGCAAAGTTGATTTAATTTTATTTTTCTCCTTTCTACCCTTTTCCTGTCCCATCCCATCTACCATCACAAGAAGCCTATTGGTTTATCTGAGGCCATAAACACAACTTGGGCACCACCGCGTATGTGGTATAGCGTCTGCTATGAGGAAGGCCCTCAGTAGCTATCTGTGGATTTGTTCCCATTGTTAGCTGTCCTAACTCCGCTTCCCAACTCTCCATCTCCCTTTGCCACTGCCCAGCTGTCATTTCATAGTCCTTTACCAGATTGTAGGAAGAGCTGCAAGCTTCACTGGTCGAGGAGAGAAAAATTGATTTAATTCACAAAGCAGACATCAGAATAGAGAGGAGCTGAGTGTGGGTGAGGCAGAAGCATCTGCACATTGATACCCAGCTGCTCAACAGGCTGGTATCCAGCTGAGAGTTGGGCCAACAACGAGTGTCAGTAAGTTGCCTCTGGACCTCTAGAGGCTGTAATTGCAGCTTTCCAAAAGTCAACAGGAGGGTAATTTGGTTGAAGTCCAGATTCATCCTTCCCTCTAAGTCTTCTGCAACTCCCAGCAGGGAACCTTGGCTGGAGCCCACCCAACAGCCTTCAGCTCAACTTGCAGTACAGTGGACCAGCCCAGGGCCTTCCAAGCAGATTGTGGATTAATAGGCAGAGCAAACTGAAGGTGGTAGTGGGCTTAGGCGCAGGACCCAACCAGGGTCATGCCTCACTTACACCCATTGGCCAAAGACAATTGATTGAAAGGCAAGGAATCTCCAACCATTAGTGATGTTCTCATTAATGATATTACTGGGTCAATCAAACCTTTTCCCTCCAAACTGTATGTATAAGCATTTATAGAGGTCAACTTTTTTCCCAAATATTTTCCATAAAAATAGAATTTTCTGGGGGCTGAAGCAGTGGCTCAGCAGTTACAGTGCTTGCCTGGCCATGCCTGGTTCAAACTACCACAACACAATGAAGTATCAGAGCAACAAAAGCCACATGAAAAACTAAATAAAATTGATTCTCTCTTTCTCTCACTCTCTCACTGTCTCTCTTTAAAAAAAAATAGAGTGTTCTGTGCAACTATATCCTATCCCACTATTAGGTGAGACTAGTGAAAAGTGTTTGGTTTAAACCAGGCAGGTAATCCAAGTGTTATGGTTGGGATCTTAAATGTCTTCCACAGGCTCATGCCTTGTTAGCTTGGCCCCCAGCTGATGCTGCTATTTGGAGAGGTGGTAGAACCTTTAGGAGGAGGTGGAGCCTAGTGGGGGAAAGTTAGGTCTTCTGGGTTGTGCCCTTAAAGGGGTTATTGGGACACAGGATCCTTTGTCTCTCTTTGCTCCCTGTCCACCATCAGGTGAGCAGTTTTGCTCTACTGTACATTCCCTGCCATGATGTTCTGCCTTGTCACAGGCCAAAGCAACTGGGCAAAGTGACCATGAACTGGAATCTCTGAAACAATGAGCAAAAGCAAATATTTTAAGTTGATTATCTCTTGTTTTTTGTCCCAGAGAAAGAAAGCTAACACACTGGAGATGCTCTCAGTTTCTTGTTTCATAACCCCTAGGATCAGGACCCATGAGAACATGGAGAGAACCATCCCTATTCATTGGATTACCAGGGCAAGAGCAAGGTCAAGGATATATCCTACTTATATCCTAGCAAGCACAACCTAGAGATGTGAGTGGTGGAATACTAGAGTAGAAAACTTTCTCCATCTCTCTAACCTCTAATTTGGACCAGAAAAGGCTGACAGCTTGATTTATCATCATGATGGAATTTTATGCCCTCAAATAATTGCTAGAAACCTCACTGTTCCACTAGAAAAATAAATCATGCTAAAAATTTTTTGACTCCAGATTAACAAGACCCCAATGTCTGAGTGGTGACATGGAGCCTTTGGGTCAGTTTTGGTGAGTCTTAAAAGAGAAAGGAAGTTATTTTGAAAGGTTGCTTATTGGAAAGCCTAATGCCATCATGCAAGCTGCCCAAACCAATTGTAAAATTACAGATTTATTATGTTTAGCAGAAATGCAGTCTGTATGTTTGAAATATTATCCAAATGACCTGACTTCAACTTAGAAATCTTATATGAATTGAAACAAGTGAATTAGGGAGGCCTCTTGCCTTCAGCACTAGAACGTTTGTGAGAGAGGCGGGTCAAGAACCATTTATTGCAGTGATGAAATACTATATTTAAGGCTGTAAAAATCTGGCATACAAGGTTGCAGTTCAGAAGTAAATTTATTTTAAATGCTCGACAAAGGAGCAACTGAAAACTTCTACAAATGAGGAGTATGACCTATTGAGATCTTAAAGATAAAAATATATCAATTATTCCTTGGAACTGGGTACAGTAGTTATACCTCAAATGTTGAAATGCAAATCAGAATCATGAAGTCAGTAGCTGCTCAACTTTACCAGGGTACACATGGCTAATGACAGTTACCAGTGCCATTGTCCTGCTGTCATTAATGGAATGCGCCCCTTTGGAATGCAGCAAGTGACCTGGGACAGCATCAGGGCCCTGCCCAATTATCTGATGGGGATTTATGCTTTTGCTCTGCCAAGAAGCCAGTGATCTTTTTTTGGGAATTCTATATCTGCTTCAAAATAGAAGTAGCTGGAACTGGAACGTAATGCCTGATAACTGACAAATATGTGCATTAAACATGACGTTATTAACTTTAACCCAACTGATGAGGTCAGAGGTGACCCTCTGCTCACCCTCACTCTCCAGTTACATAGAGTGTCTTGGTCTTGATCACCTCCAGTCCATTCCTGTCCAATGGCTCTGCACTCTGGCTCTTACCTCTACCTGGAATGGTCTTCCTGAGATATTAATGTGTGGCTGTCCCCTTCTTGTCATCACATCTCAGTTTAAATGCTACCTCCTTAAAGACTTGCCTGCAGCACCAAACCCAGCCTCCTTCTCTGTTTTTCAATACGCGCACGAGCACACACACACACACACACACACACACAGACACACATCAGTCATCCTACTTTAACTCTGGAAGATTGTAATTATCTGATATGCTAATTTTTATTAACTTTAAAAAATTTCCTGCTTACTTCTTCCCTCATATACAATGTAATTTCCAGGCAGGCAGAAAATTAATCTCCTATCCTTCCTATTGTATAATCTACACATGGAATCACACCACATGTAGGTGCTCAATCGATAATTTTTAAACCCATAAGTGGTGGATTCTTAACAAGTGAATCTATGATGAATGGTTTGAAAGAGCTCACCTTAACCCAGTCATTATGAGCTAGTCCTCCACTTTCCCATCATAAAGCAGTGGGAGCTGGATGGTATCAGTGGGCTGCCACCTCTGTTCTGTGAAGCCCTTGCCTTCCCTACCAGCCACTACCCCCAGTTTAATCAGTACAATTTTGCTTTTATCTTTTATCTTTGTTAGGTGCTTGATCTAAAAGAAGGGATTACTAGCACATTTAAACCACATGTTTTCCTCTGATTTGTAATTCCATCTAATACCTGTGTTATCGTGCCCGCCCATTTTTCAGGCCTTTGGAATGATAGCTTTCAAAATTAGAATAAAGAACCAGGTGCTGGGGTGCACACCTATAATCCCAGGGACTCAGGAGGTTGAAGCAGGAGGATAGCAAGTTCAAAGCCAGCTTCAGCAACTTAGCAAGGCCCTAAGCAACTTAGCAAGACTCTGTCTCAAAATAAAACAAAAGGGGCTGGGGTTGTCACTCAGTGGTTAAGCACCCCTGCATTCAATCCCTGGTACCAAAATAAATTAAAAAATGCATAACATCAAGTTAGAAAATTTCTTCAAATCTCTCTTTAGATGCATTAAATATAAACCCTGATCAAAGAAAGTACAATTTTCAAGTTATCTATTAGTTGCAGATGATACTAGAATGCCAGTGTAACACTTAGAAATATCCATCTAGTCAGCTAAATAAATATATTTCCTCAAAAAGGTAACAAAGCTGTCAGCAAAACTATTAGGTGAATAAATACTCAATCATAAAAATAATTGCATGTACTTAATAGCATGCAGACATAATTAGCAGTAATGAGCCCAAAGGAAGAATCACAGTGGCTTGGGTAAATTGCAGGTGTCACCAGGTGCTTCTACATGTGGCCTATTTAATCCCATTGCACATTAAGACCTTTCACAGTATTGATAAAGAACATTGGTGCTCGTGGTGGTAGTTTTAGAAGCTAAGTCCTGTTGCCTTCTATTCACATGCGAAAACACATAAGCCTTTTGTAGTCAAACTTGCCCCCGCCCCTTTCTATTATTGCCAAAATTTTAGAAAATACTGGAGACTCCTAAAATGCGTCAGTGCATAGGAAAATTGCCTCATGGCCAAGAACAAACACTTGTGCACTTGTACATCTATCGATCAAGAGTGTTTCAAGAACCAGGAATGAAAATAACAATGGCCTTCCTGCAAGGCCAGTGGCTTCCCTCAAAGCAAAGAAAGAAATGCTCAGCATTCTCCTCCATGTAATTTTTGACCATTAGAAAGATAGGGAGATGCTCTTTCATTGAATCCTTTTGGACTAATGACATAGCCCATCTGGAGCACAAAAGCTCTAAACCTAAGAAAGGAGACAGCGTAGCTTCCATGCACCTTCCCATTCAGAGGCACTAATAAGAAAAAATGCTGAATTACTATGATTACCCATGACTTGGAAATAGCTTATCACCTGCCAATATGAATGAAGGCCCCTGGAGAGCTGCAAAATGCCAGGAAGAAACAATGGCCTGGGAGACAGAATCTCTGTCAGCACACGGCAAGACAGCCAGCCCTGTAAAATGGAGCTCTTATTCTAAGTGAACCCTGAAAATCAGTCCTGGGGTGTTCCTGTGCTATAGAGGAGAATAGAAGGGCTTTCACAAAACAATCAAGTCCATAAAACTTGGAATGAAGGAGAGAGATAGCCAGCAATTATCCAAAAGAATCATATACTACATAAGCAGCCAATTTAAGGTATTTCCTGATGGGGAAAAACTCTACTCAAATTTGGCAGATAATAGTTAGCCTGCTGTCTACTTCGTGTGTTATTGTGTAGACTTAATCATACTGTGAAATCCCTCTTGTCTTCAGACCTAAGTGCCACTGGAATGCTGTTAGAGTGGTCACATGAGGTCCGTTAAGAGGAAGAGCTTGGCTTTGTCCAGCCTGGGTATTTGGCTGTCCCTTGGAATCTTTTCTCCCTTATCACAAAGCTCCTGTGTTAAGGCCATTAGAGACCCTAAAGCAGAGCATCTCCCAGCCCGCAAGACATAATATCTCAGTGGTGGCCTGCCTCATTGGCAGGTGCTAAGCTTTTATTTTTATTATTAGAATGGCTTTGTTTCCTCATGAATCATTTAAATTAAGTATTGCCACAGCCTGAGTTCTCAGTGATGGCCAAGTTTTCTCTGTATTTACTGTAGCTTCAAAACAACTCGAATTTATTTATGAACCTTTATTCTCTTGGGGAATGGAGACAAGGAGAAAGGGCTCTCAAAAATTGAAGAGGATCGGCTCTTTTGTTCAGCAATGCATTGCCCTCCCTCCTCAAAGCCCACACGCATGCTTGTGGGCACATGTTCAACCTCACACACACACACACACAGACACACACACACTTGGGGGCCCACCTTGGCACATAATGTCTTTTTTTTAACAAGGTTTTATTTTTCATTATATTTTTACATATTGAAGATGTTTGTTGTTACACTGCCCTACATGCACACATCATATACCCTCCTTTACCCTCTCTATACTCATCCCCTCCCTCTCTCCGCTCCCCCACCCTTAGTCTGCCCTCAGTACCATTGGTAATCCATGTTTGATGACTGTGTTGTCTAAACTTACTCTTCTCTCACTCTTTCCTATATTGTATGCATATGAGAGAAAACATTCAGCCCTTGAGTTTCTGGGTTTGGCTAATTTCACTCAGTATGGTTTTCTCTATCTCCATCCATTTACCAGCAAAGGCCGTGATTTCATTTTTTTAAAATAGTTGACTAAAATTCCATGATGTGTGTGCGTGTGTGTGTGTGTGTGTGATCACAATTTCTTTTTTTGTTGTTGTTGTTGTGATCACAATTTCTTGATTCATTTACCCAATTATGGGCATCTGGATTGATTCCGTTATTTAGCTATTGTGAATTGTGCTGCTATAAACATTGATGCAGCTATATTGCTGTAGAATGCTGAATTTACATTTTGTGGGAAAATACCCAGGAATGGGATAACTGGGTCATATGGTGGTTCCATCCCTAATTTTTTGAGGAGTCTCCATAATGCTTCCCAGAGTGGTTGTACTAGCATACAGTCCCATCACAATACATAAGGGTTCCTTTTCCCCCATGCCCTCTCCAGTATTTGTTGTTGTTTGTATTCTTGAACTTTACCATTCTGACTGAGGTGAAATCTTAATGAAGTCTCAATTTGCTTGGCCCACAATGTCTTAACATAGGATGGGAGGGGTGGATATCCTGATTGATATCACAGACCAGGACACGTGCCATTAGTTGATAGGAGTGCAAATAACATGAAATTATTTCTAATCTTTCACTGCCTTCTCATAGAAGATCCAGCTTTGTGCTCATGGTGCTGCTTCTAACTATCTTTCATCTTGCTCTTAATTCCTAGCTTTCAGATCAACTTATTGGTCTGATATTAGAACAATCTTGAAAAGTGGCTATGTTTGGAAAACTGAGTTCTGAGATAATCTTTCCCTTTTTCTTGCCCACCCTACTCTACACATATGCACATACATATGTGTCCCAAGTTGCTCAGTAGGGGAATAAGAATTTCCTTCTTATTCTAAACAATATGAAGTGGTTTTTTTCCCTTTCTTAATCCCACAGTGATGAAAGTTGTTGTGTTGTTGTCTGGAGCTCACCTGCATGGATGTGTAAAACGGATTTACTGATTACCCAATGTGCACCCCACTCTGTCAGAAAAAGAAACACTAAATGACATAGTTTTGATCTTCAGAGAACTAGAAACACTGGGCTACTTTCCAATAAGACTGCATTTATTTCTCAAGCTACTACTAATTAGCTGTTCAGCTTTGGTCAAGACTGAAATTTTCTGCATCTTAGTTTTTGTATCTGTAAAACTCAGAGAGATCTAAAAATTGAACAAGAGCAAGGGTCCTTGTTTTATTCAGTTTTTTTTTTTGTTGTTGTTGTTGTTTGCTGTGACCCAAGGACCTGCTAAGAACAATTTTAGGAGAAAAAGTTTATTTTGGGGCTCACAGTTTCAGAGGTCTTAGTCCATAGAAGGCTGGTTCCATCCCTTGGGGTTCAAGGTGAGGCTGAACTTCATGACAGAAGGCATGGTTCCAGGGAGCAGAGAGAAACTCCATGCCAGATCCAGAATATATACCCCAAAGGCATGCCCCCAGTGACCCACCTCCTCCAGCCACACCCTACCAGACTACAGTTGCCAGTTAATCCCTATCAGGAGATTAATTCACTAATGGAGGTTAAGGCTCTTATAACCCAATCACTTCACCTCAGTCTTCCTGAACTGTCACACGTGAGTTTTGGGGGAATGCCCCACATTCAAACCATAACAGTCCTCAATTCAAGTATGTATTGGAAAGTACCAAGGTCAAGGGGGCTGGCTGGGGACTGAGCCCCATAGGACATCTCCATTTGCAGGAGTCATTTGCTACTCAGCTCCAAACCACTGCTGCATGCAAAATTTGAAGTAATATAGACTTTGCTGGGTTTTTTTTTCTATTGTTGTTATTAGCGGGGGGTTGTTTGGTTTGGGGTTTTTTTCTTTTGTTTTGTGTTGGTTTGGGTTGGGTTTCTTTTTGGTGCTGGGAATTGAAGACACAGCCTCATGTATGGTAAGCATGCACCCTGCCACTGAGCTATACTCCATAGCCCACATCTTTTGATTTCTTTAAACACAGTGTGTGTCAGTCAACATTGTGCTGGCCAAACAAATCATTTCTGAGAACTAGAATCCAGTTAGCCACTTGCAGACTAGTGATACTTTCAGGTCTCACTTTCTATTGTGGATGACATTTGGGGTCATTCAGCAACTGATACACAAACCGAGTGTTCAGAGGAGTGTATATAACCCAGGAAAGATGGTCACTAAGTCCTTCAGTCTACCAAATAGTTAAGACACATGCTGATCACTCATCATAGTTTCAGCAGATCCAAATGTTACTAGTGAACACTGAGATGGTATTGCTGACTTCTGAGCAGAAGACACTTATAAACAACATTAAAGGAAACAAAACCTCATTTTTAACTATAGGACATTTCTAGCCTATAGTATCCATAAGAAAGAACAAATGTAAGGGTTTCTGTATAATTTACCATACAACCCTGGAGACTTAACCAAAACCTCCCGGAGCTGTAAGAAACAAAGGCACACAAGTACAGAGAAAAGGACAATCGAAACATACTGTGTGTTCCACACAAGTCATTGAATAACACAGAAATGCACAGTGATAAAAATATACTGAACACACCAGAACTCTCACATCAAGACAAACATTTTTGAAGAAAACTATTTCAAAATCTGTGAAGTTTTTAAAAGGTGGGACAAAAGGCAAAGGCTCCAAACCTAGGGGGAAAGGATAGATTCTCTGGCTGGTGCCTCCTGATTAATGAGTAGAAAGTGATCCAGTTGCTATGGCAACTTGAACATACACAAAAGAAAACATCACTTCCTTAAAATCTTCCTGATGATGAATAGGCAGAGTCTTTCAAAATGTGAACAGCTCTTTTTTTTTTTTAAAGGGCAAATCATACAGAATGCCTCTTATATTTTTCTATTTTTCAGATAACAGGACTTGTTTACATAAACTCTAGTTTGCTTACACAAACCAGCAGTTTGGGCAAAAAGTAATGACCAGAAAACATGTCTGTTGGAGAATAAATTCTGTTTCTCAGCAATTTTGCTTTGTTTAAGCCACAAAGGACATAAGTGGATGCTGCCCTGTTCTACTTTTTTCCAACAATATATGTAGTTGGAGAATTTCCTTGGATGTTCAGGAAGTGAAGTTGTCCCCTAAGAAGACAGGAAGTGAAAGGGTATGCTTTCAGTAAACTTCCCTTGTCTGTCTGAATGAAAAAGTAATAAAATGTATGATTTTGGTGGGACCACATGACCAGTCCCTTGGCTTCTCTAGCCTGGCTTCTGTAGCACTGAACACTTATTTCAGAATCTAAAGGATTATTCCGTTTTGCTACAGGCTGTTCAACTTTGGCAAGTATCCTGAAAAGATTAGAGATTCAGAACAAGGTCTTAACATGAAAACTGCAATGACTAAATATCCTGAGGATCCCATATGTGGGGGACAGAGGGTAGTTAATTTAATGATTTGGGTAAATTGTTGGCACAAGGCTATTGACACTAGGCCATGCTGAAGGGTCCCAAGGCCTATGGCCTAGACAGCTGTTCTTAAGCCGAAAATGTGATGTCAGCTTTTGTTAATCAGTAGGAGGTCAATGATCTTGAATAGCGTACTAAACCTGTATGACATAGTTTTTTTTTTTTCAGAATGGGTATGTGAATATTTTTAATAAGCAAGAAAGTATAATCTTAAATAGAGGTTGTATGGAGAATAAATCACTTGGAATTCATAGGAACGCAAGTTCTCAAATCTGCATTTTTTCTATGTGCCAATAATCAAGTGTTTAAATCAGTTTTTCATTGCTATAAGAAAACACCTGGGCCTCAGTATTTATAAAGAAAACAGGCTTGTTTAGCTCATAGTTTTGGAGGTTGAAAATCGAAGTCTAGACAGCCTCAATGATTTGCATCATAATGGGAGTTCATGAAAGAGGTCAATGATAAAGGGTAAATCAAATGGTAAAGTAAGAAGCCAGAGTGTGGGGAGAAGCCAGTCTCGCTCTATTATAACTCACTCTCTTGGGGACTAAATAGGGTCCCGAGTACTAAGTTTATCCCCCCTAAGGGCAGCATCTCTGATGACCTAACCACCTCCCACTGGGCCCCACCTCTTAAAGGTTCCACCTTAATTCAATATGACCTCATCTTTATTTGATTATACATGCAATGATCCTGTTTCCAAATAAGGTTGCACTCATAGGTACCAGATATCAGGTATTAATACTGGAACATTCTGTTTTGGGTGACATAACTTAACCCACAAGTTAGTGATCAAATCCTTTCTTTCTGAACATTTTTCATTCTGTCCACTTCTATCCATATCAGCTACAACCATGCATGGATGAACAGTGGGGAAAGCTTC
The DNA here is from genome assembly GCA_004027875.1 of Aplodontia rufa. Taxonomy (NCBI): domain Eukaryota; kingdom Metazoa; phylum Chordata; class Mammalia; order Rodentia; family Aplodontiidae; genus Aplodontia; species Aplodontia rufa. The sequence continues at coordinate 1,523 of PVKS010003263.1, read as the reverse complement.
TGAGAAATGCATCATTAGTGGATTTTGCAGCTGTGTGTCCATCCTAGTGTGTAATTACACAAACTAAGATGACTATGATTTCACTAGGCAATATAATCTTATGGGACTGCCATTGTGTAAGTGATCCCTTATCATTATGAGGCGTATCTTTTCTTTTTTTGGGGGTACCAGGGGTTGAACCTAGAGGTGCTAAACCACTGAACAACATCCCCAGCAAAGCCCCTCCTGCCCCACCTTTTAATTTTTTGTTTAGAGACAGGGTCATACTAAGCTGCTCAGGTCCTTGCCAAGTTGCTGAGGCTGACTTTGAACTTGGGATCCTCCGACTTCAGCCTCCTGAATCTCTGGGATTACAGGGGGGTACCCAGCTGAGGCACATATCTTTACTACAGGACGCTGACATGCAGCAACCATCTTCTAGTTAGTCTCCCTAATCCCTGTCTTTTCTGACTCTCTCACTCTCAGAATCCACTCCCCACACTGCAATTGTGGTGCTCTTTCTAAAAACCTGATATGATTTCCCATGGCCCCAGGTAAAGTCCATACTCCAAGCGGGACATTGAACCTTCTTTGTGGTGCAACCCCAGGCCTCTGCAGCCTTCTCTCTCCTGTCTCTTCTTGTTTCCTCGGGTCCCAACATCTGCTCTTCACTCGTGCTCTCCCAAACTGCAATCCACTTTGCTGCTCTTACCATCCTTGTACTTTCAAACCTGTATGTTTTTTAGGTGAGGGCGACTATGCCGTCTTTTGGCAAGCTTTTTTTTTTATTTTTTTATTTTTTATTTGATGGAAACAGAGAGGCAATTAAGGGGGAAACATTATCAAACCATCAATAGTCAATGTATATATACTTAGTTATCCAGGGCTAATGCCAAATCATGAATGCCCAGCTTGGGTTTCCCCTGTTGCTGTTCCCCCAGAAGAACTCCTGCGTTAAATGAGTATCTCAGGGAGGGTTGCCATCTGCTTCTGAGATGGTTCCCCCATATTCCCACTCTCCAGTCTCCTAGTAGTTCTTCCTACCCCCTCTCCCCTCCCCATTCCCCACCCTATGCCTCCTAGTAACCTAGGGAGCCTTCCCCCTATTGCGTTGAGAATTATACAATTTGAAGTTATTGTTAGCTTAGCCATCTAACATATTGCTTCCCCATATATTCTAGCTTCCACAGATGAGAGATACCATTTGGCCCTTCAGTCTCTGAGATTGGGATACTTCACTTAGCATAATTCTTTCCATCTCCATCCATTTGATTTCAAAAGCCGTTCGTCGAGTGAGGGGCATCTGGGTTGGTTCCATAATCTAGCTATAGTAAATTGAGCTGCTATAAACATTGATGAAGCCACATCACTATAATATGCTGATTCTAACTCTTTTGGGGAAATACCCAGGAGTGGGATAGCTGGGTCATAAGGTGGTTCCATCCTTAATTTTTTGAGGATTCTCCACACTGATTTCCATCGTGACTGAACCAGCTTGCAGTCCCACCAGCAGTGTAACAGTGTTCCTCTTTTCCCACAGCCCC